>JAJJWW010006395.1:0-26741 GCA_023531295.1 Papaver armeniacum | reverse complement strand
CCTACAATACATCCCTCACAAGAATTCATAATATTCAACACATCTTTAAGTTCAACAATCACACTTTATTAATTGAGTTAAAGAATTTTACAAAGGGGAAATGAAATCAAGAATACAACTATTGCTCTAGACTTTCTCTCCTCAAAACTTTCCCTCCACTCTCTAAAAGATCTCCCCTCTCTTACGCCTACTCGACCCTTTATATAGGACATTACATAATGGATAATGTAAAACCGTCCTTTATTTTCGGATCGAGATTGCGACATTCTCAAGTATTCAAATGTTAAATCTCGTAATGCTCCTAAATCTCGCAGGTCCTCACACCTTTCTCGTATTCAAAATTTATGCGTCATCCGTTGCGTCATTTTTTATTACCAATCTGCGATATCTTGTGATGTGTTGTTCAAAGATTTATGAGATATTAATGTTGCGATATTCTGATCTACGAGTCTTGGTTATTCCTAATATTTTATGACAATATTTTGTATATATTTTTCTTTTATTTTAGTTTATTAAATCCTAAAAATCGATTTCAATAAGTCCGAGTGAATGACAACTCTATTTACCACTATATAAATTCCGATCAACTTTGGTAACTGCCAGGTCTATTTGGATGTCTTGAAACTCCCATTTAAAGACCAGGCACAAACTCAAGGAGGATACGCCGTAATCATGGAAGAAACTAGGTTTTTGCATTTATCTTTGCTTTTCGATTTGCATAGCTTGATTTATTCCTTAATCATTTTCTATGGCTTTTAAGAAAGCTATGTCTATCTAAACTCCTCATTAGGGCAAAGGATGAACTTGTAGGTTATATTACTTATGTTCTCAAATGATGGTTTCAAAATAAAAGCTTAACGTATTGTTTGTATTTCTCAAAATCGGGTTGTTTGTTTAATGAGTTTTTCATGTCTTACGCCATGTATACTTCATAGTTGAATTCCCGAACAACATCCATATGAAACCTTGGTGCTTTATGATTATGATAATTCTTTGACTACATATGCCATGTATGCCTAGTACTTTGGATTTCTACCCTTTTAGGTTGAGAACAAACATATTCCTTGATAACCCTTCGAAAAGTCTTAAACGTCATATATTCCATGTATCAATGGCTAGGTTTGCAATTGTGCATGAGTGAAATTAGAGACCTTTCGAGAGACATAAGTGAAATTTGGCCTGCAAGGGATTCCGTTGCCCTAATGCTTCTACATCTTTGATTACAATCTTAAATATTTTGCTTTGGTTAAATTTGTTAGCTTATAAAAATTAAAAATCTCCACTTTGAAATGATCTTGACTTGAAAGTTACTAGTATTAATTAGAAATAGAGTTTAACTCTCCTCGTGGGAACGATCCTATTTACCACTATTCACATATAGTGCATCGTATACTTTGCGGTTAATTAAAGTCGGTCTACCGACACATCAAGTTTTTGGCGCCATTGCCCAGGGTGGTTGCAAAACCCTCTCTAATTGATATTTAGACTTTCTAGTCGGTAGTTTAGGATTTAGTTTTCTTTAGTTATTGATTTGTTTTTAGCTTTTCTCTTAGATTATTTTTGTTAGTGCCTTTTTCTGATTTTGTTTGACTCTTATAGGTACCTTTTCTTAATTAGTTTGGACTGCGGCACAGGAATTGGTAACGAGCTCAAAGAGAGTAAGTGCTTGATTTACTTGCAAAGCTTTTGCAAGGTAAATCGATTCAACTCTTTGCTTGTGGTTAGTGTATGCTAGATTTTCCGGTTGGTTGGGATAGAAATAAATTTGCTCCATTATTTATGGGCCGATGACGAGGGTGATAGCCCTCCAGGTTAAGAGTTTGAGAGACTATATGTATCTAACTAGAGTCTCTCCCAACCTTAAATGCGTTGTTTTGCTCGCTCTTTCTGGGTAGGCCTGAAATGTGTATGTTTTATGTGCCTACTTGTTATAACCGCAAGTGCACGGCGTCTATCGGAGACGTGGCAAGTCTGGTCGAACCACGTGAGACTTGTGGTGCTCGATTGATCTAAAGGTGACTACTTACCGTTTCGGTGACGGTAACACAATTATGGTTTGTTGTCGAAGCGACGAGATGAAATGAAGTGACTCCAAACTAAGGTATAAGATAGTGACAGTGGGGATACTAGGGTCTTCAAATCCACCACTAACTCCTATTATGAGTTCAACTCAGTTGAGCTTTCTTGTCCTGTGACTGATAAGGGAAGGCTGTCAATTCCACCACCTATCTAAGGGGTTTCTCCATGTAAAGCTTCAAATAACAGCTAAAGTACTAACCCAGGAGTATTAGTTGTCTAATTAAGCACAACTAATCAAGGGAATTAGCAATTGTATCTAAGGTTTGAGCTGCAATACACTCAACACAAAGATTGTGATCTAACTACAATGGATACAAGGCATCCATTGTGAGAGAAAAAAGCATTGGGCATTTATAATTGAAGATGTCCGATAATTTAAGCACTCAAAAACATCTCAAACAAGATTGAAATCAAAACAAAAATTAGGGTTTCAGTGAAACCCTAGCACTCTAAATTAAAACATCAAAAAACACAATTAAACTAAATTAAACCTAATTGGTGCTCACAGCTAGCCTGGCATGACCAAAAATATCTTCTACCTCTTCTATTTATACATGCACAATTCCCCAAAACCCTAATTCTTTAAAAATAAAAATTAAATAAAAATCTCTCACCCATACTCTCTGCGTGGTCGTCTCTTCTTATGCGGCTATTGATTGATGTTTCGTGAAAACCCCTAACTCTAATTATCTCTAACCTAGCTTCTAGGTTGATGAGAAGCTATGAGAGAGATAATTGAGAGAGAGAGTGGCGGAGAAGGAGCTAGTGGTGATGGCATTGACGGAGAGGTGATGATGGAGGTGGTGATGGCTGCAACAGGGGTATGGGAGAAGAAGAAGAAGGTGAGGGTTTTGCGGAGGGGTTGCTCGAGAGAAGAAGAAAGAGAAGAAGAAGGAGAAATGAGGGGGTAGTCGATAGGTGTAGGGGTATGGGTCTGTGGTATTGAGCGGGTGCGGAAGGAATGATGAGAAGGCCTCGACGGCGTTGGATGCGTGAGGCGAGATCTGAGCAGTGAGAGAGACTTCCGGAGTGTTTTGGTGTTGAGCGAGCGCATCAAGATATGATGAGAAGTCGGAGCGAAGCGTAGGATGTGGTGAGTGAAGATCTTAACGGCTCGGGATGAGCGGGTTTGGATCCCAGTCGTGGGTGGGAGATGGATAAACGAGCCCATGTCTTCCTTGTTGGGTTGCAACTGATTCAACTTTGAGCTTTGGCTATCTGCTCATAGATGCTCGTCTCCCATTCTTCGCTCTTTTGGTTCCTCAATTTCTCAGGAGCTTTATTTATTACCTAAAAACACAAAATTAATTAATACAAATATTTATTCTGAAAACAAAAGAAAATACGAGAATTTGGGATAATATCTGATTCTTGAGCACAAAAGGTGAGTAAAATGCCAATAAAAGGTGTATAAATATGCAATATTTGGCACTCATCAAATACCCCCAAACCTGAATTTTACTTGTCCTCAAGTGAAACAGAAATGAAGAAATCCTAATTATACCCCTGTCGCTTGTCTCTCGAATGAATTTAGCGTATGCACTAAGCCTTTAAACCCCTAGGTGTCCTAGTGGACGAGTTGTAGTCTCGTGAGGGTTTGCCAGAGTGTACCCACAAAACCTTCTCCAACATCGAGTGTAAAAGAGTCTCAAGCATCCAAGGAGCTATGAGGACATAGAATTCTGCATGCTAGTAACAAGAAGTTAGAACTACCAAAGAACGCATTCTCATCCTTAAGTGCTTGAGCGAGAAGTAACCATACCATATGAAAGAATTCAGATTCGATTGTGATCATAAGCCTCGACTTCTGCCTCACCATTAGGGTTTTATGATAATTGCACTCAAAAGATCGCTTTTAGTCTCTCATGTGTGCGAAGCGGGAATAAAAGAGATCTGCACACGTTGTAGGTAAGAAGGATAACCTTACGAAATAAAATCTGGAGACTCCACGAGAGGTGTGGACAAAAAGAATCTTTTTCGATGATCTCTAAGAAAGGAAATCAACCATTAGCAAGGATGGGAGTACTCACTTACCTTCTCACCGATCGGCAAGTAATATCACTCTCTCATAAGAAACCATAGAAACGTCTTCAATCTTCGGTCTTCGGTCTTCAACTATTGATGACGAACTTCTGAACTTTACAAAAACTTAACAATTTTTTTTTTTTTTTTTTTTGAGTACATGAAATGAAAATAATAATAATACAACACACACACAATTTTTTTTTTTTTTTTTAAGAACTTACAATAAAACAATAAAACTTAATTTTTCACAAACTTCATTAATTCTCATCCTATTTTCTTTTCTTTGTTGCACGTAAACCTTGGACTATCTCAACTTTTCTTCCAATATTCTGATGATGCTCCGTTTCTTGTGATGATGTGTTTCTATGGGTGTGTTGATTGAGAGAGAGAGTGATGCTAGCTAAATCGATATTTAGAAGGAGTTTTCATCTTTAAACGTCACCCTCATGATTGACAAAAACTAGCACTCAAGAGATCAAAGTAGTCTTTGAAATTGGTGCAGTTGGGTAGCTCACCATTCCTACCCGGAATTGATGTACGGTGACACACACTCTATGACTTTTTCTAGAAAGTTGCAAAAATTAAAGGTTGGTGCCTCACTTGATGTAAAATGGGTAGTCTCCACTATGGGTGATCACAATTCTACTCAGGAATATCTAAATAAAGACCTAATTCGCCCTCCGTATGGTTAAATCAACTTTTAACGCTCTAATCAACTAAGAAACCCGATTGCGTTTTCCGGTGCTTCCAAATTCTGTTATTTCGGTCGGACTCTCTATGTAAACATAGCTAGAAGCATGCTAGTGACTCTTGGAAATCTCTAAAAGTTGGAGGTTTTATTTGCAAAAGTTTTGAATTTTTTTTTTTTTTTTTTAAGTAAAACAAAAAGACTAAAAACTCTATATGCAAATGCACCCCAAACCTAAATCAAACATTGTCCTCAATGTGTCAGCAGATGATAAAATTTTAAACGGTCACATACCAAGAGAACTATCTTTGAATAGAGAAAAGGAAGAGATTAGGTATGTCGGCGGGAGCAAGGTTGAGCTTCATTAGTCAAAGCTAGAATCCAACATTCTCAGCGGAGATCATATCGGATTAGCACAATATATGTACAAGAAAACTCAAAGCGATTCAAGAAAAGAAAATTTTAACAAGTCCTCTGGATTATATACAATGAAAATTCACCATACACTAACAATCTAAAGAGTTGAGGATCAACCCAATGGAAAATATATACAAACATCAACACCTTACACAAAAATAACATGAGAGTGCAAGTAAGGCGTGTGTGTGAATGAGTTTCCCCCAAACCTAAACTTGTGAACGGATGCGGTTTTGAGCACAAAATCTTGCAATTTTAAAAAATACATCATGCAAAAAGGTCTAACTCAAAATGAGTTTTGCTAAGAACAGAGGCAGACATACACATTCCAAGCCCTGGTTCCCTAAAGGTGTTATACTTTAATGCAAAGTAGTCCAAGAGGACTTGGGAAGCACAAAGTTCTAGGCCTAAGTTAGGCATTTTCAGAAAAGTTGGTTTTGCAATTTTGTTACAAACTACACCTAGGTTTGGTGGAGGAGTTTCAATTTGTGACTCAGGAGAGGGGTTAGGTACATCTAAGTTGTGTTCATTTATAAAATCATTTGCACCATCACACACTTTCCTAAAGTCGGAAGAGGGTAAATCATGTTCACTGCATAGAACAATTCATCAATCTCCAGTGTCATACTCATCATCATTCTCATGTATAACATAACCAGGAGAGATATCATGTTGTAACCTAGGCATGGAATTAGACATATGCATTGAATCATCGTGTCATGTGACCAGACAATTCGATATTCCTAGGTCACAAACGGTGGTAAAGCATGCTCACTTTCACAGGGACAATTCCACAGGGTTCCACCTCAACATCACATGTATGAATATCGGAAGAAGCATCATTCATAGGGTTCATAGAAGAGACACTTAATGTCTCTGAACCTAAAGATTCTACTACATTTTCAGTATACACATGCTCTTCATATTCATCATCATCATCATAACAAAAATTCATCTCCCAATTCAAAATTTGAGTTCCAGTATACTCATCTACCTCTAGATTAGGTTCAATTGAAGGAGAATTTTCACTAGTGGGTATGCATGTTTCATATGAATGATCATTACATGGGTGTGCACATGGTTCACTAGAGAAGGGAAATTCAGACATGTTGCTATATGGATGGTCGTGTATTGCATTCCTTCAAGCCTAGCATTTTGCTCCATGAGCGTTTCCATTGCGATTGCAAACACGGAGTTGGGTGAGTATAACATTGTTCAACTTCCCATGATGATGGATGATGCATGTGTGCATGGTCATAGTCACTTCTAGACAATTCGTACATTTGATTATCATGGCTTTCCCTAGACTGCCTAAACTCATGTAAAATGTAGCAGTTCTCAGGGGGTGGTCTAAGCTACCACATAAGGTACAAGTATACATTGCATAGTGCCTAGGGGATTAGATTTGATGATTGCTCATGTAATTGCCTTTCTAAAGCGAAACTTGAGCTTCTAATTGATCTAGAAGTGATGACTTGGTATGAGGAAAGTGTTCATTCTCAACCTTGTGGTGGATGATACATGTGCTCATAATGATTAGGGTCTACGTGAGGTCGGGGCCACGAGAAGGCTCATAAAATTCCCTAAAATCACTATGGTATGTGGGGAGTTCATCTTTGTGAAGCATGCCCAGTAAGCAAGCTCTCTAATGGATTTGTTTGTATCCCCAGTTGCAGACCAAAATCCTGACATGATTTAACAACTCAAATTGAACTCAAAGCCCAGTTGTAGTGGACTCAGTTTGGTTTTGATGGGTTTTGGTTTATTGGGATTTGATTTGGTTTATTGGGCTTGATTTGTGCATGTTATTGCAGCCCAATAGCTCGGTTATGCGGGCTTTGTTTGGTTTTGTGCAGCCCAAGTTAATTGTGAGCCTCAATGGTCGGGCATAGTGAGTGGGTTCTGACTTAAGTGTAAAGAGACGGCCATTGATGGAGCTGGGTTTCGATTGTGCAGCCAGCTTGATTGCAAAGGAAGCGGAGCCCAGGTGATTTTGGTGGGTTTAACAGCCTATGATCAGCCCAGGTCATGGGCCTCAGGGTTTATGTACAAATTGTTTTCAACCCAGTGCAATTTGTGCTAACTACACAGCACTGCCTATGTATGATTGTGCTCACAGTTTAAGCAAGACTTAATGGTAGAGCTCGGTGGTTGGGTTGTGTGGTCAGGCTAAGCACAAATTTGCAATTGAACACACAGGGAAGCCTGAGCAGCTTGTGCACAGGTTGTTAAATGAACACAAAACAGTAGCACAAACTCACAGAAACAATTCAGCACATATAACCCAAAAAGGAAACATCAATAAAGCACCAGAATTTAGGGTTAAAACACACATGAATGCTTCCAGAATTGCACAACACAAGTCTAAGTCTAGCTCAGCTCATGGAAAGGCTATGTGCACAGAGTAATACAGCACAGAGATAAAATGCACAGCACAGTTTAAGCATACTCATACAAGAATTAACACATCATTTCACGAGCTAAGCACACAAGAATGCTTGAAAATGTTTGGTAGTTCTTTGGTCTTCACAAAGACACGAGCTTGAGTGCAGTGCAGCTTATGCACTGGTCAGGCCAAGCACAGAACAGGGCAAATTCACAGAACAAAAGACACAGCACTGCTTGAATTGGCAGGTGCACTAACAAGACAAAAATTTGTGAATGGTGCAAAGGGTTGTACGATTTAGTACTAGCTCAGGGTATGCAAAGCTTCACAGGGTTGAGTAGTCACGGGGTTGCACTATCACAACAAGTTTCACCAGATGCAGAGATATGGCAACACTTGGCTCAACAGGTTTCAAGCAAGGTTTGGCAAGCTCACAGAAAATCTCACAGATATGGTTGACAAAGAAAAGTATGCATAAGCTCAGGGCTAAGTTGTGTCAACTCACTCAGTTGATGTCACTTGAGCTTTCAGCCAACTTGGCTATCAAGCTAAGAATTTGACTCATGCACACAACACGGGTTGTAGCTCAAACTTGTAGCTTCGGGGCTAGCAAGGGAGGCAGAGGCTATCATGCGATCAAGGTAATGCACGGCAAGGTATCTAATTCAACAGGTGAGTTTATAGAGCATACATGATACGGGCGATAAGCAACTTCATGCAATAAAAGTGACTCGATTAACAGGGTCAAGCATAAGTCATCAATGCAGATCGATTTGATACACAGCTCATTGTGATGACAGTTCATGTCTGATTCGATCTGCGGTGTCATAATATTTTCAGCTAGCATGTGTGAGGTCAAAGATCAAGGAAGTATTCACATGAGCATCATGACTAGCAGGGCATGCTCAGGGTTTACAAAGCACAGGGCAATATGCTATGTTTGTTCTGCTTACCTCAAGTTAAGGCTTTCCTTGGTTTCCTTGGGTTGGCTCAGTGCTCACAAACGAAGACAAACATGTACACTTGCTCAACATAAAAGTTTAGTACCCGTGGAATATGCAGGTTAAAGCACAGCACTGCAAGTTTAGCTATCACAGAGAGTGAGCTCAGCAATACAGCTGTGTGGCAACAGCTCAAGCTAGGCAGACTTGAGCTCAGCTGAAGTGGGGTGGTGAGTGCCAGTGCACAGCTGAAGATGCAAGTAAAGCAATTGGGTGAAGTGCACAGAGAATGATGCAGTATGCAAAGATGTCATGCAAACTAGCAAAAATTACTAAGAAAATGCAATTACGAGATGCTAAATGAAAATGCGGTGAATGATGCGAGAAAATGCAAAATAAAGACGAAATTTAAGCTAAGTTATACTAACAAGAGATCAAAAACAATAATACAAAGTGGATATGTACAAAGTGAAATGAAACTCAATGAAGTCAGGCCAATGAACAACGGGGCACGCGCTAAAGTCCCCTGCAGCGGCGCCAAAAACTTGGTAGGCCTGAAAATGTGTATGTTTTATGTGCCTACTTGTTATAACCGCAAGTGCACGGCGTCTATCGGAGACGTGGCAAGTACGGGTCGAACCACAGAGACTTGTGGTGCTCTGATTGATCTAAAGGCTTACTACTTACTGATTTCAGGTGACGGTAACACAATTATGGTTTGTTGTCGAAAATGACTAAGATGAAATGAAGTGACTCTAAACTAAGGTATAAGATAGTGACAGTGGGATACTAGGGTCTTCAAATCCACCACTACCTCATATTATGAGTTCAACTAAGTTGAGATTTCTTGTCCTGTGACTGATAAGGGCAGGGTGTCAATTCCACCACCTATCTAAGGGGTTTCTCCATGTAAAGCTTCAAATAACAGCTAAAGTACTAACCCAGAGTATTAGTTGTCTAATTAAGCACAACTAATCAAGGGAATTAGCAATTGTATCTAAGGTTTGAGCTGCAATACACTCAACACAATTGTGATCTAACTACAATGGATACAAGGCATCCATTGTGAGAGAAAAAGCATTGGGCATTTATAATTGAAGATGTCGATAATTTAAGCACTCAAAAACATCTCAAACAAGATTGAAATCAAACAGGAATTAGGGTTTCGGTGAAACCCTAGCACTCTAAATTAAAACATCGAAAACACAATTAAACTATAATTAAACCTAATTGGTGCTCTGCTAGCCTGAGGCATGACCAAAAATATCTTCTACCTCTTCATTTATACATGCCTGAAATTCCCCAAAACCCTAATTCTTTAAAAATAGAAATTAAATAAAAATCTCTCACCCATACTCTGCATCGCCGTCTCTTCTACCCATGCGGCTATTGATTGATGTTTGGTGAAAACCCTAACTCTAATTATCTCTAACCTAGCTTCTAGGTTGATGAGAAGCTATGAGAGAGAGAGTGGCGGAGAAGGAGCTGAGTGGTGATGGCGTTGACGGAGAGGTGATGATGGAGGTGGTGATGGCTGCGCACAGGGTATGGGAGAAGAAGAAGAAGGTGAGGGTTTGCGAGAGGGTTGCTCGAGAAGAAGAAATAGAAGAAGAAGGAGAAATGAGGGGTAGTCGATAGGTGTAGGGGTATGGGTGCTGTGGTATTGAGCAGGTGTGACAAAGGAATGATGAGAAGGCCTCGGCGGCGTTGGATGCGGCGAGACGAGATCTGAACATTTGAGAGAGACTCGGAGTGTTTTGGTGTTGAGCGAGCGCATCAAGATATGATGAGGAAGTCGGAGCGAGCGTAGGATGTGGTGAGTGAAGATCTTAACGGCTCGGGATGAGCGGGTTCGGATCGGGTCGTGGGTCGGAGATGGATAGCTCGAGCCCATGTCTTCCTTGTTGGGTTGCAACTGATTATTGTGCAGACTTTGGCTATCTCACTCCATATATGCTCGTCTCCCATTCTTCGCTCTTTTGGTTCCTCAATTTCTCCGAGCTTTATTTATTACCTAAAAACACAAAATTAATTAATACAAATATTTATTCTTGAAAACAAAGAAAATACAGAATTTGGGATAATATCTGATTCTTGAGCACAAAAGGTGAGTAAAATGCCAATAAAAAGGTGTATAAATATGCAATATTTGGCACTCATCAACTACAGCAACTTATGAGATTAGGACAAATACCCTTCAGGCTCTTCCCAACTTTTATGGTAAGGAGAATAAAAATCCTTACTATCACATTAATGACTTTGAAGAATTGTGTGGTACGGTTAAAATTAAAAATTTGTCTGAGGAATACCTTAAACTTAGGTTGTTCCCCTTCTCATTAAAGGATAAGGCAAAATCTTGGTTAGATGCTTTGGCTTCTTCGTCGGTTAGGACTTGGGAATACATGACAAAACTGTTTTTGAACAAATTTTTCCCTAGGCATAAGACTTCTGCCATCCGTCAGAAACTGAATAGTTTTGTGCAACAACAGGGAGAATCTCTCTGTAACTACTTAGAGAGATTCCATGATCTTTTGCTGCAGTGTCCACACCATGGATTTGATACTCCTAGGCTTACGTTGATTCTTTACCAAGGATTAAATCATAAAACTATGACCACGGTAGAGTCATTTTGTGCTGGTAATTTTTAGGATAAAAGTGCAGAAGAGGGGTATGCATTCTTGCACGAGGTAGATGAAAAAACCCAAGAGTGGGATGCTAAGGAACCAGTAAGGTCAATTGCTAATAGCAAAGGAGCGCACAGAGTTGATATTCAATTTGACTCTGACGCTAAAATAGTTTCTTTGACAAGAAGGCTTGAATCGCTAGAACATAGTTCTAAAGCTAAGCCTTTTGTCGAGTCATCAGACCAGACCTTTTATGACGATGGTAGTGAGCAAGTCAATGCTCTCTATCAAGATAATCGTCGTAAATATGACCCTTATTCCAATACTTACAACCCAGGGTGGGCAAGACACCCTACATTTTCATGGTCTAGAGGTCAGTATGAACGTCAGTCTAATAATGCTAGTGGTAGGGTTGTTCATAGTCGGTTTTGGTTCGGTTTCTAGCCAAAAAAATCGAAACCAATGCTATCGGTTTCTAAAAATCTAAACCAAACCAATCCATTAACCATTGGTTCGGTTTCTTAATGGTTTTAGCTTTGGTTTGGTTTGTTCCATTGGGTTAATGGAAAATCGAGTGTATGTCGATTTTAAACCGACAGTTCAAATCTTTAAGAAAAATAACACAAATGAATTTTTTTAACCTACTGCAAAATGTAATTAACACACAAGCGTAGTTCATAACTCAAGTTTATAAGCAAAGTTCAAAACATAGACATTGCAGAATCAAAATACATAAACTCTAAGTTCTGCATGCTCCAAATTCCATATTCAAAGTGTGAGATGGACGGGGTTGATTAAATCTATCTGATTTTAATCAACGACCTATACTTATTGTTTTCCGTGGTTTTTGGTTCGGTTTTGGTCAAACGAAAACCAAACCAATAATGTCGGTTTTCAAAATTTTACCATAACCAATCCATTAGTAAATGGTTTGGTTCGGTTTCTTCCTTATTGGTCCAGTTGGTCCGGTTCCGGTGAAAACCGAAACCATGTTCAACCAAGCTAGTGGTTACATCGAAACCTTCCATTCCTAATGATTCTTTTAACCAAAAGAATGCCTAGTATGGAAGAAAGTCTAAGTTTGTTTATGCGAGCTACTCAAAAGTCAATAACAAACTTAGAGCAGACCACCGCAAGGTCCATAGCAAATATAGAACGACAAGTAGGTCAGCTTGCAAGTCAAATGAATGATACTGAGACAAGGGACAGGTTCCCAAGTCAAACAATGCCTAACCCTACTGGGTTCATTTGAGGTCTGCACATCTTCGGTGCTAAATCCTCCGATCAAGTTCCAAGCCGTTACTTCCTTAAGAAGCGGACGGGTCATTGATAATCATGTTAGTAATCCTAAGAAAAATGAGCATGCTAGGAACACTCCCATTGCGACGCAGGTTACATCTGCGACACAAAAAGAAACCGATGAATCTGAAAGTGATTATGTTCCTCGCGCTCCATTTCCTCAACGATTACTACCCCGAAAAAAAGGAGATAGTTCTAGTGACATCTAAGAAGTTTTCAAACAGTTAAGATTAACATTCCTCTTCTAGATGCCATTAAACAAATTCCTTTGTATGCTAAGTTCTTGAAAGATATGTGCCTTTGTGAAACGTAATTTGAATGTGCAAAAGAGAGCTTTCCTTCTCGAAAGGCAGTGAGCTCTATCATTATGCAGAAAATACCGCCTAAATACAAGGATCCTGGTTGTCCTACTATTGCTTGCACTATAGGAAAACACAAGATTGAGCATGCATTGTTAGATTTAGGCGCTAGTGTGAATCTTTTGCCATATTAAAGTGTATGAACAATTAGGACTTGGTGACTTGAAACCCACAAATGTTACACTCCAATTGGCTGATAGGTCCATTAAAATTCCTAGAGGAGTGGCAGAAGACATTCTTGTGCAGGTTGATAGCTTTGTTTATCATGTGGATTTCATAATCCTAGATACACAACCAGTGGCAGACCCTAGTGGTCAAATTCCTATTATTTTAGGACGAGCTTTCTTAGCAAATCGCAAATGCGATCATAAACCGTAGGAATAGTATTATGGAACTTACTTTTGGTAGTTGGAAAATGAAAGTGAATGTTTTTTTGATGTTGCACGTTCTCCTCTGATTTTGATGACCATGAAACTGTTTGTATGATTGATGAAACATTCATGATACTTTCTTGCGGAATCATTTAGATGATCCATTGGAAGCATGTTTAACTCATTTTGGGCGGGATATAACTGATGATAGTGTTATTTGTGAATTCAATGCATTGTTAGACTCCACACCACTACTGGACACTAGTAAATGGAAGCCCAAAATTGGACCTCTTATCTTGTCAGAGTCTCGACTAGTTCCATCGATCGAGAAAGCTCCGACCTTGACTCTTAAGCCATTGCCCGACACTCTAAAATATGTTTACTTAGGCTCTGAAAACACTTTACCTGTTATTATTGATTCTAATATCACACTAGAACAGGAAAGTAAGTTGGTAGATGTCCTTAGAGAACATAAAACGGCTATAGGTTAGTCCATTGCAGATTTGAAAGGTATTAGTCCTAGTGATTGTATGCATCATATCTACTTAGAAGAGAATTCTAAAACGTCTAAAGAAATGCAACGTAGGCTAAATCCTAACATGAAGGAGGTAGTAAGAGAGGAAGTTCTAAAACTGTTAGATGCAAGTATCATTTACCCGATATCCGACAGTTGATGCGTGTCGTAACCACAACAAATTAATTAATACTTTACTACCTAATTAACAAGTAATATAGGGTAGTCAAGGTCGATCCCACGAGGAGCACGAGATTCTAGTTGTAAAAATTGTCACGAAAAGGGGGTGTAAAAAGTAAAAGAAAATAAACAAAGCAATTAAAAGATAAAGTTGAAAGCAATAAGAGAGCGAGATCAAGGAATCCTTCTTCGTTACGAAACAATGATTAAAGTTATGTTCTTTTCTACTTGTTATTAGTCACAGATTATCACCAACCGTAGGATAGCAGGTCCGCTTAGCTAGCCCCAAAATCCCTAATTTCACCGAGTAACAGTCCGCTTAGTTATCGATTCTATTCAAAAGAACCACCTTGAGGTTCGCTTACAAGATGTAATTCCCGAATGCATTACGATTTATGAATTTAGGTTTAGTACTAGTAGTTAAACTCGGTTCGCTTGGTTCACTTTCTAGCGTTGTTTCTACACACAATTGCTCCGGAATCCCTCCGCAAGGTCTCGTGTTTGCTACTTATGTAAAGAGTCAAGAAACGATTACTTATCTCCTAACTTCCACTAGCTTTAGATCAAATTAACAAATCAATTTAGTTGGCCACCTAAACAATCTATCAATCAATCATGAATGTCTTTAAGATCATTCCTATTAGTAAAAACAAACGATAATCATGTGAAAAACTCAAGATAGAATTGAAACAAAAACTTAAATCTTATTAAGAACTAGGAATTCATCCTCAATCAATAAAATTAGTTACTCATGTTAAAAAGTTCACACAAAGAATAAGAAAAGAAAAGAATTGTGTGTAGAGATGTGTAAAAGATGTAGAGAAAGATGTGTAGAAGTTGTAGAAAACTTCTCTATTTATAGGCTTCAATATTCTCCAAATCTTCTAAGGAATAGAATCCTTTTCCTTTTGCAATTCAATTTCCAATTCCAAGCTTTTCTCAACTCTTCCACCTTCTCTTTCCAAATTTGAGTCCAATTCTCCATCCAATTCCTAGCCCAAGTCTTCACACCCATGAGAGAAGTCCATAGAAAATTCTGGAATTTTTGGTCGCCGGAAAACTGGGATTGTGGCCGGAATTTGGCCGGAATAAGTCGCCGCCGGCCACCTGAAAAAGTTCTGTCGTCGGGAGAATATTCGACGGAATATTCCGTCAGTCTACCGTTAGGACTAACGGTCAAACTGGTCAATCGTCAGTCAACGTTAGTCAACGGGTCAAGGAGAAGGAGTGAGTCAGGCTCGAGTTAGCTTCGACTCAGCTAATGGGGCTCACTCACTGAAAGTCGATCTTGATCGGTCACCGCTTACTTACCGACTTGATCAATTCAGCTCACCGGAATCAGTCACTGAACTCGGTTGGGATCGGTCATCGGGATCGTCCGGATCGGTCCGAGTCAACTCGCCAGAGGGACGATTTGGCCGAGTTTCGGCTAATTACAGGACATTTACGGCCATATTCGGCCTCACTTTGCAATCTTCTCCTGTGACAAACCTACACATTCATCTATACCCCATTCGCAATTTCTTTCATCTTCCATTAACCTACAGATCCCTTTCTTATTCAAAATACCAATCATACACGTAGAACCACAATCTTCATCACTAGCAGTACCATCTTCAGCCATTTAATCACCTTCTTTGTCTCCCATTAATTCTTTATCTCTGTAACCCATCTCTTCTTCAAGCTCAATTCTGCACCGAGATTCATCAACTCTGTGTCTCGATCTCTGTTATGACAGCGGCAATCAGTGATTCTTCCATCTGAAGCACCAACAAAAACCCATCCTGTTGCTTCTCTAGGCTGAGCTAAACATTTTGCAAAGATTGTCTTCTTTGCTATCGATTCAACAGACCCATCTCGATTTCTTGTTTCAACACAACAACATTCACATACTCGAGATCGAATCCCTAGTTGCTTTCCGAGGTCTCTAATCAAACCCCTTTTTCATCTTTATCGGTAGATCTCTTCTCCGCCTAATTCTTAATCTTGATCCACCGAATCTCAAAATCAACAGTACCACCGAGAACCTCAATCTCATACCATCAAAATCGTTTCTTCTCCAACAATCACTACCTTCTTTGCAACCGAACCCAACCTTTGATTTTATCTCTGATTTCCTCTTCAAATGAAAACCTTGATTTCTTCTCTGTGATTCACACCAATCAACACCACCAGACGATTCGATCTTCTCTTCAAATTTCGATTTCGCGGAATGACATCAAATCTCGATTCTCTCGGTTCTCAATTTCTTCAAATTTCTTTGTTTTGTGTGACTTCTCTCCTCGTATTTGATTAAGACAAATGATTGAGAAATAATTCTCGATTTAGGGTTGGGTTTTATGGGGCGGATTCGGGTACGGGTGTGGGTCTATGGGTTTGGGTTTATCAACCATAACCCATCCAGTACCAGCTGATAGTAGCACTTCGTTTCTGGATAAGGGCTACCCGGTTGGCGACCCCAACCACGCTAGTCCGTCTTTAATAATCCTCCAAAATAGAGATGCCCCTTAACCTCAATCACCTCCATATATCAATCGCACTGTAAAATGACCTTTTTGCCCTTTTAGCTCAAATTGGGTGATTTCTTCTTCTTTTCCTCCGTGTGACTCCATAGTAGCTATAAAACTCAAAACAAGCGTAAAATACATAATTTACAAGAAAAATAGCAAAGAAAGCATAAACTACTAGATAGTAAATTAGGTGTATTCTACACCTATCAAATTCCCACACTTAGACTTTGCTAGTCCTCGAGCAAATCAAACTAAAAACTCACAACTTCAAAGCGTTCCAAGCGTCCCAAGCATCCAAAGAGTTATGAGGACATAGAATTTCTGCATGCTAGTAATAAGAAGTTAGAAATACTAAAGAACATATTCTCATTCTTAAATGTTGAGTGAGAAATAACCACACCATAATGAGAGAACGCGTGTTTGAGAAACGATCAATAAGCATTTCGCCTCGACTTCTGCCTCACCAAATAGGATTTTATGATAATTGCACTCAAAAAGTCACATGTGTGCAGGTAGGAATGAAGAGAGAATTCCTGCAACACGTTGAATGGTGGGAAGGACAACTTCCGAAATATTTTTTAAAAACCCACATCTTTTAACATTTTGAAAAACCATTTTTTCTAACGATCTCTAAGAAAGGAAATCAACCATTTTTTATCGAGGATGAGATTACTTACTTACCTTCACATCCGATCGCCAATTATGATAACACCACTCTCACGGCATCCAATAGAAACGTCTTCCGCTCCTCGTCTTTAACTTCTTGGTCTTCGTCTTCGGTTTCAACTATTGATGATAAACCCTCGAATTTCATAAATCCTTGACATTTTATAACTCTTTACCTTGAAATCCTTGTCGCTTGAAACTTCCTTATAAATTTTCCTTCCCCACGGCTTAAACAAAACAAATATTTCTCTTGTTTTTCTCTCTTTTTTTTTTTTTTTTTTTTTTTTTTTTTTTTTTTTTTTTTTTTTTCTTTTTAAAACAAGAGAAATAAAATACAAAAAATAAACCATGGCCGTGGGAGAAGTATTTTACCACTTGATTCTTCACAACTTGAAATCATAAACTTCAAAAATTCTCACCTTTTAATTTTCTTCGCTTTCATGAATAAGTCTTCATACTTGTATGTAAAATTACCTCATTGTATTGTAAGTCCTCAACATATATGTGAAATCCGCTCATTTGTATGTTGCTTTACTTGTATTTGAAATTTGCTCTTTTTCTTGTTCCGTTGCTTATAAACCTTAAACTTTTCCAACTTTCCTTGTAGATTTTGATGTCGCTCCTTGTTGATGATGAATGTGTTTCTATGGATCCGTTGTTGTCGAGAGAGAATGGTGCTAACTGCAAATCGAACTATAAGAAGGAAGCTTTCATCCATGGACGTCACCCTCATGATTGACAAAGTTAGCACTCAAGAGATCAAAGAGTAGTGCTTCTATTTGTGGGAGGTTGGGTAGCTCACCATTCTACCCGGAATTAACTTACGGTGACACACACTCAAAAGAAGCTCTTTAGTAGATGGAAAATTTCTGGTCGGTGCCTCTCATGATATGAATACGGGTAGTCTCCACTAATGATTGATCAGCAACTCTAATAACGCCTTTCTCCCTGCACCAAATTCGCATCACCGGCATGATTAAATCCATTATTTAACACTCAAACAAACAAGAAATCCGAATGTAGTTCTCTAACATTTCCAAGTTCAATTATGTCGGTCAAAATCTCTATGTAAACATATCTAGAAGTATGCTAGTGAATCTAAAAATCTTTAAAAGTTGGAATTTTTAAGTAAAACTTTTTTTTTTTTAATTTTTTTCATTTTTTTTTGTAATTTTTGTTTTAAAAACATGCTTAACCACTCCCCCACACTTAAACCTTACATTGTCCTCAATGTAATTGAATCCTCCTAGTAAAGTCAAGGTGGGAAATTTTAACATGATAAGGAACAAGAAAAAGAAATAACAAAAATAAAAAGGATAAGAAATACAAAACCGATGGGTTGCCTCCCATTAAGCGCTTGTTTTAAAGTCGACGGCCCGACTTGGCTCTTGTAAGATTCATTCCCCATATACTAACAATCGGAAAATTTAAGGATCCACCCATAATACCTGTTTTGCAAACAATAACTCCATACAAATATTAGCACAAGAAAATAATAGTGAAATTATCGCTCGATAGAAATTTCCCCCACACTTATTCTCGTCCACACTCGGAAGTGTATAAAGAACATAGAATTCGGGAACTTCCATGTGTTTCTCTTGGCAAACCTGCATAGTGTTAGCATCAAGTGTTTCCAATGGTGGATATTTAGAAACAAAATCATCCAAAAATACTTTCGAAGCACATACATTCAAACCAATAAGAGGTAAAGGAGAAGAATCAATATGCAAAGGGTTAGACAAACCTTTCACAATCTCTTGTATTATAGAATCCTCGTCATCCTTAAAATATTCAAGTGAATTACTTACCTCTTGTATATCGTGGTCCTCTATTAAACCTTGCAACCATTCTTCGTCGTTTTCTACCTTAACCAAAGTCTCGGTATCATTAAAATCATTCGCAAGTTCAATTGGGTCTTCCACAAAATCAATGAATGTGGTTTCATCCTCTAGTATCATCTCTTCAACATTCTCATCATCGGAATCGGGCCATTCTTCCCTCATATAATCTTCCTCGGTATAAATTGTAAGATCTTCTTGTGAGGGTGTTACTTCGTTTACAACAATAGGTAAGTGATATCCAAACTCCTCCTTTTGAATAGGTGAAGGATCGTTATTATGATCCGGAGTTGGAATAACTTCCTCATTGTCGGAACATTCATACACTTCCGCGGACTCCCATCTCTCCTTAAGAAATTTTTTCCAAGCAATAAATGCATCTTCCTCAAGCTCGTCCTTTTGAATAGGTGCTTGATCATTAATAAGATCAAGGCTCGAGTAATCTACACTATCGTCATCAAAAGTATCCAAAGGTTGGTCCTTTTCAACACAATCATCTTCATTTTCGGACTCACCATAATAAGAATCTTCATCGGTTTCATAACCTTTATCCCGACGTCGTTTAAGTTCCATATGAATAGTCCTACTAATTTCTGCGACAAGCTCTTCCGAGTCTCCATCATCTTCCAATTTGTATAATTTAAGTGCAAGTTTCCTGACGTTCACACGCTTGCCACCGTTGATAGAGTTTCTAGACGGCATCTCCTCTTTGGAAAAAGTGAAGGAAAAACACGATGAAGAGGAGTATATTCCAAATTCTCTGTCTGCACATTACTAGAAAGCAAATTGTTAGATGCATAACTATCCTTCCATCCGTGTGTTTGTCCACTTCCATACTGTCATAAGGTTGTTGATATGTATGAGAATATCCATAAGGTTCTCAGAAAATTTATCATAGCCAAAATATTGGTTTTGATTGTATCCTAAGGATGGTTGGAATTTGTCATAATGTTGAGGTTGAAAACCGTATTGATTGTTGTAATATGCTTGCTCTTGTCCACCATACATTGGAAAACCGATACACAAATACGATTCAAAATTAAGTTAGATACGGAATAGAATCCAACAAAAGCAAGAATAAAGCAAAAAGAAAAATAAAAACAACTAAAATCATCCATTGCTCCCTAAGAGCGGCGCCAAAATTTGATGCGTGTCGTAACCACAACAAATTAATTAATACTTTACTACCTAATTAACAAGTAATATAGGGTAGTCAAGGTCGATCCCACGAGGAGCACGAGATTCTAGTTGTAAAAATTGTCACGAAAAGGGGGGTGTAAAAAGTAAAAGAAAATAAACAAAGCAATTAAAAGATAAAGTTGAAAGCAATAAGAGAGACGAGATCAAGGAATCCTTCTTCGTTACGAAACAATGATTAAAGTTATGTTCTTTTCTACTTGTTATTAGTCACAGATTATCACCAACCGTAGGATAGCAGGTCCGCTTAGCTAGCCCCAAAATCCCTAATTTCACTGAGTAACAGGTCCGCTTTAGTTATCGATTCTATTCAAAAGAACCACCTTGAGGTTCGCTTACAAGATGTAATTCCCGAATGCATTACGATTTATGAATTTAGGTTTAGTACTAGTAGTTAAACTCGGTTCGCTTGGTTCACTTTCTAGCGTTGTTTCTACACACAATTGCTCCACGGAATCCCTCCGCAAGGTCTCGTGTTTGCTACTTATGTAAAGAGTCAAGAAACGATTACTTATCTCCTAACTTCCACTAGCTTTAGATCAAATTAACAAATCAATTTAGTTGGCCACCTAAACAATCTATCAATCAATCATGAATATCATTCCTATTAGTAAAAACAAACGATAATCATGTGAAAAACTCAAGATAGAATTGAAACAAAAACTTAAATCTTATTAAGAACTAGGAATTCATCCTCAATCAATAAAATTAGTTACTCATGTTAAAAAGTTCACACAAAGAATAAGAAAAGAAAAGAATTGTGTGTAGAGATGTGTAAAAGATGTAGAGAAAGATGTGTAGAAGTTGTAGAAAACTTCTCTATTTATAGGCTTCAATATTCTCCAAATCTTCTAAGGAATAGAATCCTTTTCCTTTTGCAATTCAATTTCCAATTCCAAGCTTTTCTCAACTCTTCCACCTTCTCTTTCCAAATTTGAGTCCAATTCTCCATCCAATTCCTAGCCCAAGTCTTCACACCCATGAGAGAAGTCCATAGAATATTCTGGAATTTTTGGTCGTGAAAATGGGATTGTGGCCGAATTTGGCTTAAATCGCCGCGCCGCCCACTGGAAAAGTTCTCGCTGTCGGGAGAATATTCGACGGAATATTCCGCCGATCTGACATTTAGGACTAACGGTCAAACCGTCAACCGTCGGGTCAACGTTAGTCAACGGGTCAAGGAGAAGGAGTGAGTCGGATTCGAGGTTAGCCCGACTCGCCTAATCGCTCAGTGATCGATCTTGATCGAAATCACCGCTTACTTTCGGACTTGATCAATTCGACTCATAGGAATCGATCCCGAACCCGGTTGGGATCGGTCATCGGGATCGTCCTATCGGCCCGAGTCAACTCGCTGGAGGGCGATTTGGCCGATTTGACTAATTCTGGAGACATTTACTGACCATATTCAGCCTCACTTTGCAATCTTCTCCCGTGACAAACCTACACATTTATCTATACCCCATTCTCCGCAATTTCTTTCATCTCGCCATTAACCTTACGATCCCCTTTCTTATTCAAAATACCAATCATACACAGAGAACCACGAATCTTCATCACGGCGGTACCATCTTGACCATTTAATCACCTTCTTTGTCTCCCATTAATTCTTTATCTCTTGTAACCCATCTCTTCTTCAAGCTCAATTCTCGCACCGAGATTCATCAACTCGTGTCTCGATCTTTGTTATGACAATGGGCAATCGATGATTCTTCCATCTGAGCACCAACAAAACCCATCCATTGCTTCTCTAGGCTGAGCTAAACATTTTGCAAAAGATTGTCTTCTTTGCTATCGATTCAACACAGACCCATATATGATTTCTTGTTTCAACACAACAGCGATTCACATACTCAGATCGAATCCCTAGTTGCTTTCTGAGGTCTCTAATCAAACCCCTTTTTCATCTTTATCAGTAGCTCTCTTCTCTCGCCTAATTCTTAATCTTGATCCATTGAATCTCAAAATCAACAGTACCACCGAGAACCTCAATCTCATACCGTCACATTCTTCTCCAAAGAATCACTACCTTCTTTGCAAAGAACCCAACCTTTGATTTTATCTCTCGATTTCCTCTTCAAATGAAAACCTTGATTTCTTCTCTGTGATTCACACCAATCAACACCACCCAGACGATTCGATCTTCTCTTCAAATTTCGGTTCAGCGATGACATCAAATCTCGATTCTCTCGGTTCTCAATTTCTTCAAATTTCTTTGTTTCAGCGCAGACTTCTCTCTCGTATTTGATTCGGACAAATGATTGAGAAATAATTCTCGATTTAGGGTTGGGTTTTATGGGGCGGATTCGGAGGGTGTGGGTCTATGGGTTTGGGTTTATCAACCATAACCCATCCAAGTGCACTGGGAGATAGTAGCACTTCGTTTACGGATAAGGGCTACCCAGGTTGGCGACCCCTTAACCACAAATACTAGTCTGTCTTTAATAATCCTCCAAAATAGAGATGCCCCTTAACCTCAACTGGGCTCCATATATCAATCGCCTGTAAAATGACCTTTTTGCCCTTTTAGCTCAAATTGGGTGATTTCTTCTTCTTTTCCTCCGTGTGACTCCATAGTAGCTATAAAACTCAAAACAAGCGTAAAATACATAATTTACAAGAAAAATAGCAAAGAAAGCATAAACTACTAGATAGTAAATTAGGTGTATTCTACACCTATCAACAGTGCTTGGGTCATCCCTATTCAAGCTGTACCCAAGAAATCAGGAATTACGGTAGTCAAGAATGATTGTAATGAATTGATTCCCACTCTAAGCAGACCACCGGGTGGCGTGTATGCATTGACTATAGGAGATTGAACAAGGTCACGAGGAAAGATCATTTTCTCTCGCCATTCATCGACCAAATGCTTGAGAGGTTAGCCGCCATAGTTACTATTGTTTCTTAGATGGTTACTCCGGTTATAACCAAATCCCTATTGCCCCGAAGACCAAGAAAAGACCACTTTACCTGTCCATTTGGGACATTTGCATATAGACGCATGCCATTTGGGTTGTGTAATGCACCCGCCACTTTCCAACGTTGTATGTTAAGCATATTCTCTGACATGGTAGAAAGGTTTATTGAAGTTTTCATGGATGATTTTTCTGTGTTTGGATCTTCTTTCGATGAATGTCTCCATCATCTCACTCTTGTCCTATTTAGATGCAAGGATAAGAATCTTGTCTTGAATTGGGAGAAATGTAACTTCATGGTTCAGTCGGGAATTGTGTTAGGTCACATTATTTCTTCCAAGGGTATAGAAGTAGAAAAGGCTAAGGTTGATTTAATTTCTAAGTTGAAACCTCTACGTACAGTTACGGAAGTTAGATCATTCCTTGGTCATGCAGGTTTTTACCAACGTTTTATTAAAGATTTTAGTAAGATCTCATGTCTTTTATGCAATCTTCTTGGTAAGGACGTTGTTTTTGTCTTTGATGAAACTTGTGTTGCATCTTTTGAGAAGCTGAAATTGTTGTTAACTTATGCCCCTATTATACAACCGCCTAATTGGAATCTTCCATTTGAGATTATGTGTGACGCTTCAATTTTGGGGTTGAGCTGTTTTAGGACAAATCTGAAGGATAAAGCACAGCATGTTATTTACTACGCTAGTTTGACATTCAATGATGCACAATTGAATTACACCACTACTGAAAAAGAACTCTTATCGATTGTGTTTGCTTTAGAAAAGTTCAGACCTTATCTTTTAGGGTCTAAGATCGTTATATTCTCTGATCATGCTGCATTGAAGTACCTTCTTTCCAAGAAGGATGCTAAACCTAGGTTGATTAGGTGGATATTATTGCTGCAGGAGTTTAACTTTGATATTCAGGACAAGAAGGGATCTAAGAACGTAGTGGCAGATCACCTTTCTAGGATCAATTCAGAGTCTTCTAATGATGCCTTACCTTTGCATGAATCGTTTCCCGATGAACAATTGTTTGTTGTTTCGCAATTACCTTGGTTTGCTGATATTGTTAATTATCTTGCTATTGGCCAAATTCCTGAGCATTGGTCAAAATAAGATAGAACTAAATTTTTAGTTGAGGTTAAGCATTTTTTTTTTGGGATGATCCATATTTGTTCAAATATTGTCCTGATCAAATTATTCGCAGATGTGTGCCTAATGATGAAATTATGAGTGTTATCACTTTTTGCCATTCTTATGCTTGTGGTGGCCATTTTAGCTCTAAGAAAACTGCTGCCAAAATTCTGCAATGCGGATTTTATTAGCCTACTCTGTTTCATGATACTCATGAGTTTTGTCGAAGTTGTGACAGGTGCCAAAAGCTGGGAAGGATTACTAGGCGCAACATGATGCCACTCAACTCCATATTGATAATGGAAATATTTGACGTATGGGAATAGACTTCATGGGACCTTTCCCTTCTTCGAACGGTAATGTATACATCTTACTGGCAGTTGATTATGTGTCCAAATGGGTAGAGGCTATATCTACCAAGACAAATGATCGCAACATTGTGATCAAGTTCGTTAGAGAATACATATTTTCTCGATTTGGTACTCCTAGAGCCATTATTAGTGATGGAGGGTCACATTTCTGCAATAGTTCTTTCAAGACTCTTTTATGTAAGTACTCCATCACTTATAAAGTCTCTACACCATATCACCCCCAGACTTGTGGTCAAGTCGAAGTTTCTAACAAACAAATTAAGCAAATATTAGAGAAAACGGTGAATCCAAATCATAAAGATTGGTCTCGCACGATTATTGGATGCACTTTGGGCTTACCGAACTGCTTATAAGACACCCATTGGTATGTCTCCGTATTGACTTGTCTATGGTAAGGCATGTCATTTACCGGTTGAGTTAGAACATAAGGCCTATTGGGCCATTAAGACCTTTAATGTTGATTTGTCTATAGCTGGGAATCACCGTAAGCTTCAACTCAATGAGTTAGAAGAGATTAGGAATGATGCATATGAGAATGCAAAGCTTTACAAAGAGAAAACTAAAGTGTTTCATGATAAGTCGATTAGTCGTAAGTCATTTGAACCTGGACAGAAAGTTCTCTTGTATCTGTGGCTGGCAAACCAACACAACTCATATGCCGAAGGCGGACCACCTTGCCATCTTATTCGTTCAAGCTCATGGGCTGCGCCACTCAAGCCTAACCCACCGGCGGCTAAGGAGTAGACAGGGAGACGTGGCCAGTTCTATACCACATTTCTATTTGTGGTCATCGACGGCGTCATTTGTTCTTTGTCAAATCAAAGAAATTGGTTCTCGCCAAGTAGATGCCGAATGAGATTCACGGCGAAAATCATGGCGAGAGGATTTGTTGTTGAATCGAGTGTAAGAAGAACTCAATGAAGTGAAGATGTTGATCTTTGTGTCTTCCGGGTGATTGTTGGTAGAAAGAAAATGGATCTCGAGTTTGCTTTGAAATTAGGTTGATATGAATTTTGGATCTCATTGAATGTTCTCAAGGAAGAAGAATGAACAAGCAGGGAAGAAAGTGGCTGAGTTCTGCGTTGTATTGAGATTGAATTTTGGGGCAATCCGTGGATGGTATTAGGGTTTTCAATCAACCCAGACACAACAATTCTTAATGATGCAGACAGTTGTGGGATTCGTTTCTCATCCACACACACGAAATACCAAAACCAGTAGAAACGGTTTTCACCCGTAAACAATTGGCGACCACAGTGGGAGATTAATCTCTCGGTTGCAATACTAATTTCCAATTTCATTTTTCAATCCCAATTTCAAGATGGTAGAGCTCAGGTGCGGGTTAGCAACAAACCCTGATGCCACCATCGCTGAAAATGACCTTGATATCAACGTTCCTTCCAAAGGACATCAATGTACCACTGTCGCCGATGATCAACACCCGCGGCGCCGCGTACTCACCACCAACACCGGCGACGTAGGAAACGTTCCCTCGGGGAGTTACACCTCCGATCACCATAGCCAAAGCCGTTCACCGCCACCCCCCATTGTTTCTTCAAGTGTGACGCTCCCGTCGTCACCGTGAGCATTATCACTCCACCATCGGGACGAGGAGCCGAGGAAGCCAACCCCTATTACCATTAATGATTTGATGGAAATACAAGAAGTTTTTTAAGGCTCGAGACGGACATGGCCACAACTCAAAAGGAGCGAAACAATGAAAATCCGAATGATTAGTCAAGGGATCCAGAATTCGGGCGTTAGATTGTCATAAACCAAATATGACCGAACATCAATTGGTGGAGTTGTGCATTAATGCTTTCTGGGGACTCGGTTCACAAAACCATGAGTCGCTTCACTTTTCGCTCCAGAAGCCGCTCCGCTTCCACGTTTCACTCCAGGAGCCGCTTCAACGTTCTCCCCAGAAGCCGATCCGCTTCAACGTTTTGCTCCAGGAGCCGCTTCAATGTCTCACCTCCCCAGAAATCTAACACTTATATACTTGCGAGAATATCGCAAGTCAGATCCGAAAATAAAGGAAAGCTTAGCTGTCACCCACTATGTAATATCCTATATAAAGAGCCGAACAGGCTTGGGAGAAGGGGAGAGATCTTTTGAGAGTGGAGGGAAAGTTTTGAGGAGAGAGAAAGTCTAGAGCAATAGTTGTATTCTTGATTTCATTTCTTCTTTGTAAAATTCTTTAACTCAATTCATAGGTGTGATTGTTGATC
>JAJJWW010006394.1:0-162983 GCA_023531295.1 Papaver armeniacum | reverse complement strand
TGAGTGCTTGTAGATTCGAGAGATCAATCATGCAAGTCCGGCCTAAACCAAGAAATGGCCGTTCCAGACTTGTTTCGGTCACAAAGTGAAAGAGATGGGGTTGATCTTAGGGAGGGAAGCGAAGAAGGTGTTGAGATTGTGAAGGTGTTGGCTTGCTTATGACTTGTAACAGAAAGGTGAGCAGGCTTGTAATTGATGCAAGCAAGCTCTGGGTGTTTGAATACGTTTTTGTATTAACACTTGGTTTTCTGTCTCGTCTGAACTTGTGTTGTTGTTTGAAATAGGGCGGAGAACCTATTTATACAAGTCATTGAGCCTTATTCACGTCTCTCGTGGGAAGTGGAGGAAGTGGAGTGATGGAGTAGTGGAGTTGTGCGTTGGTGATACACGACCAGCCTTGCCCACTTCTCCCTGTTCATCTCTAACCGTCCATGACTTCCTAACACGTTCTTGTGATGGCGCGTTGCACGCCGCACGCCTGTAAACCGCCCGAGACCAATACCCCAATATGTATCCCCAGTTTGTGACATGATTGATGTCGGAATGTGTGGATCGTGGATCCACGAAAGATAGCATGTAATCTTTGAATTGAATAACCTGCGTTATTCGGGAAGTCGATACTTGTGAAGTATCGTGTGTATTTATCATGCAGTCTTGCATTATGGTGTGGTAAAGTGATGGGTAATGACGCCTCACTAACCAAATAACTCCTGACCAGGGTTGTATAACCAAGCTGGTGAAGTTGGACGGATGAAATGATCTTTGAGACACTCATCTGCGACCGTTAATGAATATTAGGGTTTTTTGAAGAGGTGCGCAAGCATCACTCTTCGACTTGGTCGAAACCAAGCATGGAAAGGGATTTGGAGAGGACCGACCGGGCAAGTGTGTAGACAAGCATGCCGGTGTGCACGTCCATACCTCCTTTGTCCCATGAAGGCGCGATCTAGGCCACTCAATTTGACCGGTAAAGTTGAGTGGTTGAGATCGGTTTGCGCGAGAAATCCATTGCGCAAAGGAGTTGGAAACCGCGTGACATCCCTAGTTTGGGCACGTGTTTCAAGACGACCCATCTTGGTCGGTCTTGGTCGATCATACTAGCGTGTAGGTGGTAGGCTGGTGTTCACACCTATACCTGACTATCCCATGAAAACGTGATCTAAGCCACTCAAATCGTCCTAAGTGAAGTTGAGTGGTCGAGATCGGTTGCAATTTGGGAAGTGTAACCACGCAAGTTTGGGTGGACGGTTTGGGATAGCCAGGCATGGTATGCCTTGGCCGACCACGTGAAGAGATAGATGGGCCCACGACGGTCATGCTTGGTATGACCGGACTGTTTAATCTAATCTCGGGCCCTCCATCCGTGCCGGGAGAAGATGGACGCTCATGATGCTCAAAACCCTAATTAAGGTTTCAAAGCCGCGCGTCACTCCTTATTTGGGCGTTTAATTTGTTACAACCATGCGTGGTTGGTCTTGACCGATTGGTCAAGTATGTAGGCGAGCCCACGGTAATCGTGTTGACATGCTCTGGGCCCTTTGAGTCTACATCTACACCCTCCATCTATACTGCGAAGATGGATGGTTGAGGCTTGTTTTTGCGACACATGTAATATGCCGCAAACCCTAATTTAGGGTTTTCCGTCCATAATGCTTGGTATGAACGGTTTCTTGGCAAGCTAGGCCAATGACCGACCATGCGGGGTCGGCCGTGGATATTCCATACCGCTTGGGGGTGATGGAATTGATGCGGGGTCATCCAATCATGCTTATGGAGTTGGATGATCGCGATCGAATCATATCCCGGGACTGATATGGTCAGTCCGGATGCTTAATCGGGCTAGTATAACACACCGAGAGGGGCTCAATCGGGCTAGTATAACACACCGAGAAATCGGCACATGCGGGTATTTCGTACATGGTTTCATTATAGTGCTTGGAGGTTCGTGTTACTCTGTAAGAGTAACACTCGGTCGTCATGCCACACCGATAATGAGTACTGAAATACAAGGCGATATGAAATTCACGAGGAAGGGATGTTGCCACATGCTCCAACCCGGGAGGAATTTCATGTATTCACGAGAATGGGATTGTTGCTACATGCTCCATTCTTGGTGAATTAAGAGAGGGAGTATCCAACACTTATAAATGGCTTTATCTTTTACAAGATATCAGCGCATATTTTTTTTCCGGTTTTTACAAATTTAACCTTGAACGAAAATCCACCATCAACATTAAGTCCCCTGCCTAGCACATAATGGTTACACTATTGTGTGGTAGGCATGAGATGGTGACATACATATGTGAGAAAGACAGGATAAAAGGAGTTTACCCGGAAGAGTGTTGGCCGACCGCTAGTTTCCCACGCCGTCACGCTTGTATGGAATCCCTTGGTGGGGCCGGTTTCTTTCTTTGGGTATTTGAATCAAAAGAGGAAACCAAATAAGGGAGGAATCCTTCTTCTATTGGGATTCTTCTAATTTCTTGTCTATAAAAGAGACAAAACCATTTTCCTTTTTTCCTCACGATTTTTTTTTTGTTTGCTGCTCTCGTCCGCAACCTTGTTGCCGCCCTACCAACCGTCGTTGCCGGAGTTGCTACCGTGCGCTGCCGTCCGTCCGAGGTAGGTTTTTTTTTTTTTTTTTTTTTTTTTTTTTTTTTCAAAGTTGATACGTCAATATTTTCTAGAATTGTTTAGTAAAACAACCCGTGAATCCATGATCATGTTGTTTTTGCTTCTTTCCACCATTGCATGCAAAACTAGCTTCTTAGATTATAGCTTGGGAAGAGACCTTGGCTTGAATTTCGTAAACATAATTCCCACGATCATGAGAAAAACCGTGTTGTAATACGTGCCCATGAATGTAGCCCCACCTTGTGTTTGATCCGAACGTGGGTCCCACCCACATATGCCTGACTGATTTGAAACCAATACCAGACTTGAAACTTGTACCGGACTTGAAACCAATACCAGACTGAAAGTTGTACCGGACTTGAAACCAATACCCAGACGGAAAGTTGTCTGGACTTGAAACCAATACCGTGATCAAACTTGTAATTCTGACTTGAAACCAATACCAGACTGAAACTTGTACCGGACTTGAATGGTGTTTGAACCGGCCATTGTGTGCTCCGATGTGAATTGCGTCTTGCCGTGTGTGACTACATCTCTCCTGTGCTTCCATACAAGATCTAACTCCTGTCTTTTATTTCATTGATGAAGAAAAGAATCCATGTTGAGATGTCTTAGGAGATAATCTTTGGTGCCAAGTCGGGAAGTGTTGACAAACTTCAAAGATATGCTTAGAACATCGATGATGAATTATTCACCTCGCCTTTTCCAAACATTAGGAAACATCCTTCTCATAAGATAGTCTTGCTTTCCGATTCGAAAAATATGGAAGCTGATCCATTCTCTTCTTGAGACTTGTGATGAGATTTTGTCTCAGGAGAAACAAATATCCGCCTTCTCCTATTGACTTCAAGACTTGCCATGCTCCACCGGGTTCTTATGAAGGATGGATGAGACGCATGTTGAGTAATAAGGGCATTAAGGACAATTTGACCAAAGCGCGGATCCTCAATGCGGTCATGGCATCTCGCTACTCTCGAAATTAGGAAAGACATCGCGGGTTTGATTACCTTCATTTCTCGGTGGCGTATTTCTACTCACACAGCCATATCTAGATGGGGAGAGATGACTATTACTTTGGAGAGTGTGGCTGCATTAATGAACCTGCTGTTCTTTGGAAGTCTTTCTTACGAGCTCTCTGATACGGAACAAAGTAAATATGGTGCTATACTTCAAAAAGTGACGGAATTCGACAGTCTGGACAAGGAAGAGAAAAAAGATGCGAGATGCTTTTACACCTGGTGGGTGTCGGAGTGGTCTCCTGCAGACCCAGAGCCGGATCAAGAGTTGGAAAATGAGCTCAGTGTGATTGCGCTCCTGTCTTTATGGCTATCCAGGGATATATTCGATGATGGTTCTGGAAAGAAGACCATTAGAAATGACCTTGTTAAGATTGCTATAAGGCTGGCGAAGGGTGAAGTTCTTCCTTTAGGCGCATTGTTCCTTGGATCACCGTATTCTCATCTGGACGCTTTAGCAATGGACATGCATGTTTCTAACGGGTACAAGAAGGTGGAGTCGCACGTTCACTTCGCTTTTATTCAGGCATTCTTATGGGAACACTTCAAAAGTTACGCTCCTACTCCTGGAAATTCGCTCAGTAACTTGTATGGTGGCTCGAGAATACTCCGTTGGAATAAAAGGCGTCCCAAAGGCGGTGCGAAACTTGTGGACGTATTTGACAATGTGTCTTCTGTAGATTTACGTCCATGGGGGCCGGTCCACCCTTCCATTGTTCAGCCAAAGACTTTTGCTATCGCTTCTAACGGTCCTGATGCTGTGTTGTGTACCGATGTCGAAACTATGAAATCTGGAGAACTTATTTACTGTGCAACCGCATTCCAGGATATGCCCCGTCTCTATTTAACGGAGAATTTTCTGTGACTCCGTACAATATTGACAGGGATGCTCGCCAAATGGGATTTGATCAAGGTGTCCCATTTATTCGTTCACCAAGGGTTCCGAAAGAATCTCTCCCGAATATTCTTAACGCTGGCATGTTTTTGGAACGGGTGAGCCTTCCCTTCTGGCCTATTGGGAGAAACCCAGCGGTAACCGATAAGTACAAGGAATTTTGGAGAAGGCAACTATTGATTTTACAGGAATTCTCGGAGAGTATTGTGACAGGTTTCCGTGGTGAACCATCTTCTGACGTTTTGAAAAAGCATTTCCGGTTGAAGCCACTTCCAGCCAAACGGACCAGAGCTGAGGATTGCAGTCCCCAAGCAGGAGAGAGATCCAAGAGGCAGGCATGTGGTTCGGTGATCCTCAATTCCTCCAATATGCAGGTATTTAAATTTCTTCCCGTTGGTTCCTTTATTTCTCCAGGGTGAATCTTTCTAAGAGTAATTCTTGCCTTAAATCAGGGGATTCCGAAAGAGAATGTCTTCACAAGGCTGGCGCGTATTCAGAATGAGAAGGTCAAGCGATGCGATCTTCATGCTTTGAGAAGTCCGGAGAAACCGATCTTCATCTTTGAGAAGTCTGGAGAAACCGCTCCTTTTCCCGACCATGACAGAGATGATGCAAGCTCGGTTGGACAAGCCGCCTCTCTGAGTGATCTTGTTGACGGGGTCGTGATGGAAATTAGTACCCAAAGCGAAATAGATGCCGGAAGGAGTATAAGAAAGGTAGCGTCTGCAATAATTGAGGCGGCTCCTCTTGAAATCCGTCCTGAGCAGGTTCCAGTGAATATGGCTATTGTGGTGACTTCTTCCGAAAGGCCCCCTACAACTGACAAGGCTCCTTGTGGTTGGTGAATTACCGGTGATGCGGCACGGGGCTTTGTTCGATCCTCCTTTTACTTGTCCCTTATCCAGGTCATGTGTTGGTTGGTGGATTCAGCGTGCCGGTTCAGTTCGAAGAGTTGTACACAACGATATGGGAGAAACACGGCCATATTGCTACCACCACGAAGCTCAAAAGTCGTCTTGCGTTGGTCAACCGCGTCCAAGAAGCTTTAGTTTCTATCCAGTGGATGAGCGTCACGACTGGTCGAACAGTTTATGAGGAGATGATTGAAGATTGGAGGTGCCATCGGGACGTGTTTGCGCAGTACAGCTTCAATGCTCCTTGGTTCTTCAAAGTGTTCTCCAAGATTCAGGAGCTTCAGAAATTACAGGATGAAGTCCCTACTTGCGGACCGTGTTGCTCGCCCGGGAAGAAGAGGTTGAGAAGTTGTCTAAGGAACTGGAGTTGAAACAGGCTGCGCTTCAAAGGATGAAAGTCTCTCTCGCCCAGAAGGACGAGTTGTTGCTTAAGGACTTTCCTTGAAGTATTCATGCTATATACTTGCCTTTTCTTTTAGATGCTTTTCTCTCTTGAGTGATAGTGAGGATTTTTCTTTGACCTCCGGTTTTGAATTAATAGGTAATTGAATTGGCTTATTTTGAGATAGTTTTGTGAACAACCTTTTTGAAAGAGATTATGTTAAATGAAATTTACATCTTGGTCATGAATGATTGCACAGATCACATGAAATTGCAAATGTTATGTAAAAGGGAGGTACGAGTGGAAACAAACATGGCGTTTGATCACTGAGCCTCTTTCTCCACGTGCGGGATGCTAAGTCCCATGAATTCTAAACTATCTTTCTTGTAAAATTGTTGAGTAAAACTTACTTGCTTTTGAAGCCTCACTTGTATCAAACCGGAGTAGCCTCTCTAAGAAAATCCTCCGCACTAACTTCTCAGAGCTATCTCTCTGAACCAAGCTTCTCCTGAACAATGCGCTTCAAAGCGTTGCATTCACTGGTGGGGTGATGAAGGAACCGATGGTAATGACAAGTACCTCGAGTCCATTACTTCTTGATCGATGGCGGACGCCATACCGGGGGTAGCTCCACCTCTCCATTTCGAACCCACGCCTCCAGTAGCTCCAGAATATTCTTCATTGGGAAGGGGAAATGTAAGCACCTTGAGTCTGGCTTTTCCTGCGTTAGTAGGCGTTGTGATGTCTCTCCGTGGCTTTGATGTGGAACAGGAGATGAAGTTGGAAGATTTGCGAGTGCCATCATATCTGCGGATCGCTTGCCTAGGTAAGGGGATGTGGAAGGTGTCGTAATGTCACTGCTGAGTGACCGGATTGAACGTTCCCATCCTCTCGTATTCGAGTATTTCTGATTGATTTCTCCTTCCTCAAGAATTTCTTGATCGGTTGAAAGGTCGACGCGGATTGGACAGTCTTTCGGGCTTCAAAAGAGTTTTGAGATATAAATCCTCTAGCGAGGCTCCATAGGCTGCGAGACTCTCTTTCTTTATCTCGCGAGATATTGCGGTACTCGGACAAGTCTTTTCCTATGTCCTGGACCATGTTGTCCATCTTTCTGATTCGTTTTCGACTACGTGCTCTTTTGCTTCTTCACTTGTAAAGGTGTGACTCGACTAAGGATTCAATGTTTCTTACACTTTATCGAGTTGATGCTTATCGACCCTCCTTGTAATTGTCTTTGCTATATCATTCAAAAGGCGAAATGTCTCGCTCTCGCCTTCCGGTGATACCGGCTTGATTTGCCAAGACATCCTCCAACATTCCAGCTATGCTTCCCATGATATCTGAACCACCTTCGGATTCCGGGTGAGGATACATCGTGAGATGAAAATCATAGAATTGAGAATTCGATTTTTTTTGTAACCGAGAGATCAACCTCCCACTGTGGTCGCCAATTGTTTATGGGTGAAAACTATTCTGTATAATTTGGTAATTTGGGGTGTGGATGAGGAATGAATCTAAACCTTAAACAAATGCACTTTGCGGTGAGTGCTTGTAGAGTCGAGAGATCAATCTCCAGTGCAAGTCCCAGCCTAAACCAAGAAATGGCCGTTCCGGACTTGTTTCGGTCACAAAGTGAAGGAGATGGGGTTGATCTTAGGGAGGGAAGCGAAGAAGGTGTTGAGATTGTGAAGGTGTTGGCTTGCTTATGACTTGTAACGAAAGGTGAGCAGGCTTGTGATTGATGCAAGCAAGCTCGGGGTGTTTGAATACGTTTTTGTATTAACACTTGGTTTTACATCTCGTCCGAAATTGTGTTGTTGTTTGAAATAGGGCGGAGAACCTATTTATACAAGTCATTGAGCCTTATTCACGTCTCTCGTGGGAAGTGGAGGAAGTGGAGTGATGGAGTAATGGAGTTGTGCGTTGGTGATACACGACCATCCTTGCCCACTTCTCTCGTTCATCTCTAACCGTCCATGACTTCCTAACACGTTCTTGTGATGGCGCGTTGCACGCACGTAAACCGCCGACCAATACCCCAAAGTATGTATCCCCAGTTTGTGACATGATTGATGTCTGGGAATGTGTGGATCGTGGATCCACGAAAGATAGCATGTAATCTTGAATTGAATAACCGCGTTATTCGGGGGAAGTCGATACTTGTGAAGTATTGTGTGTATTTTATGCGCGGAGTCTATGCATTATGGTGTGGTAAAGTGATGGGTAATGACGCCTCACTAACCAAATAACTCCCCGACCGGGGTTGTATAACCAAGTGGTGAAGTTGGACGGATGAGATGATCTTTGAGACACTCATCTGCGACCGTTAATGAATATTAGGGTTTTTTGAAGAGGTGCGCAAGCATCACTCTTCAGCTTGGTCGAAACCAAGCATGGAAAGGGATTTGGAGAGGACCGACCGGGCAAGTGTGTAGACAGCATGCCAGTGTGCACGTCCATACCTCACTGTCCCATGAAGGCGCGATCTAGGCCACTCAATTTGACCGGTAAAGTTGAGTGGTTGAGATCGGTTTGCGGCAGAAATCCATTGCCGCAAAGGAGTTGGAAACCGCGTGACATCCCTAGTTTGGGCACGCGTTTCAAGACGACCCTGTAGGATCATAATATCGCGACGCACAAGGTTCGTGGGATTAATAAACGACGGTGTCGCGAGGGAGTCGCAGAGAGCTAAAATAAACGACGCGATGAATAACGACAAACAAAACAATGGGGAGACATGAAACCTGGCGAGGGCTAAGAAGTGTCGCGAGAAGGAATATTTGTGCATTTGCGACACTTCGCGGGACATTCCCGAAAATAAAGGATAGTTTAGTTTGTCATCCATTATGTATGACCCTATATAAAGGGCAAAGTAAATCTGTTTAAGGGAGAGTTCTTTTTGAATTGAAAAGCAAGTCATTAGGAGAGAGAAAGTCTAAGAGCGCTTTAATTTCCAAGTGTAATTCTATTGTTTTGTGTAGACATTTCATGGAATCAATTAATAAATATTCTTGATCACACATCTTTCAATGGATTAATTAAGCAAAACTGAGTAAGGGGTGTAGTGTGGGATTTCCTGCTACTACATATGCGCTAGAAACAGGGACGATCATTTGTAAAAGAGAGAAGATTGCAATTAAAGTTGTTTGAATCAGGAAGAATGAGAAAGGAAAATTTTAAATCGGATGAAAAAGATATGGCATGCAGCACAGACACAAGAGTAATGATTAGCGAATTTCATGAAAATATCAAAGGAAGAATACACAAACGGGATTTCGAAGGAAAGAAGATTACGGATAGAGAAATGGCATCACCTTTGAAGGATTGGGAAAAGCAAGAGATAACATTCACGGCGGGGGAAATATCCAAAGAAAATTTGGATCACACATCTCCACTGGTGATCACAATAAACGCGTATAAGGAAAGAGAGGAATCGGAGAACACGGTGAAAACATGGGTGGTGAATGGAGTTTTAATCGATACAGGGAGTCTGGTGAACATCATGTTCTATCACGCTTACAAAAAGATGGGATATAAAGACGAAGATATGATTTTCGCGGCATACAATATTCAAGGTTTTGGTAAATCCGTAACAAAAGTTAAAGGGGAGATAAGAATACGTATTCCGTTAGGAGGAATTGAAACACAGGTGACATTAAGTGTAGTGGATATGGAATCACCGTACAACATATTACTAGGAAGACCATGGGTACATGCAATAAAAGCTGTGGCGTCGACGCTTCATCAATGTATCAAGTTTCCTACACCCACTGGAATTGGCAAGATCAAAGGGGATGCTACTAAAGGAAGAATATATTATTAAAATGAAGTAAAGTGTTGCGAGGAACAAGTAAACAAGCGAAAGAATATATCAAAGTATCGCAAAAAAGATGGCGAGGTGGCTAAGAAAGAAGAAGAGTTTAGAGTTTATATGATAAGAGAAAAGGAAGGAAAAGGCATACCTAGCGAGACCTCGGGAGAAGAAAATGATCTTGCGAAAGAACCAAAAGGACCAACCCCAATGGGAGAACCGAAGGCCGATTACGTCGCGCGAAAACAAACCAAAGAAGTGAATATTGGAACTAAGGAAAAACCCAAGATGCTAAAGATTGGAACTAACATGGGAGCGGATGAAGAGAAAAGAACTGTCGATCTTTGCGAGATTATAAAGACATCTTCGCGTGGGATATGGATGAAATGCAGGTATAGATCCGTCGATAGCCTGTCACAAGTTAGAAATTGATAAAAATGTGAAGCCATTTAAACAAAGAATTAGAAAGATAGCAACAAAGATATCACCCTCAGATAGAAGAAGAACTGCAGAAGATGTTGGATGCAGGAATTATTAGACAAGCAAAATATCCCGAATGGATAGCGAATATGGTTATAGTTCCAAAGAAAAATAAGGGAATAAGGATTTGCATTGATTTCACCGATTTAAACAAAGCTTGCCCTAAAGACAGGTTTTCCATTGCCGATATTCCACAACTAGTCGAATCGGCGGCCGGGATGAAAGAGTATCATCTCTCAACGGGTACAAAGGTTACAACCAGATTCCTCTCGCCGAGGAAGATCAAGAGCATCTTGCTTTCTTCGCTCCAAGAGGATTATCTTGCTATACTAAAATGCCATTTGGTTTGCGAAATCTTTGGAGCAACGTATCAAAGAATGGTAGAAGAGGTATTCGCCGAATGGATACATAAAACACTAGAGGTATACGTAGATGACATCTTTGGTAAAAAGTAAGAAGGCGAGAAGATCACGTGCGAGACCTGAAAGAAATTTTGAGCAAATGAGGCGTTTCAACATCAAAGTAAATCCAGAAAAATGTACCTTCGGAGTTGCGTCAGGGAAGTTCTTGGGTTACATTGTATCAAAGGAAGGAATACACGTTGACCCGGAGAAAGTAAAAGCAGTTCGCGATATGCCGACACCTGCGACAGTAAAGGATGTTCAAAAGCTGAATGGGTTATTAGCATCACTAGGAAGGTTCATCTCGCGGTCATCTGATAAGTGTAAACATTTTTTCAGCGTTTTGAAAAAAGGATCGAAATTTAAATGGACGGACGAATGTGAAAAGGCTTTACAAGGGATCAAAGAGCATTTAATGGATATATCCATTATGCAGAAGGCAGAACCAGGAGAGGAATTATTAATATACCTCGCGACAACTTCACATGCCTTAAGTGCAGTTTTACTGCGAACGGACGCAGGTGTAGAAAAACCAATCTACTATATCAGTAAAACTTTTAATGCCGCAGAAAGAAATTATTCGAAGATCGAAAAATTAATCCTGGCATTAGTTTATGCAACATTCAAGCTTCGCATATATTTTCAAGCGCATACTATTAAGGTAGTCACGAAGATACCAATTGAGTCAGTGATGAAACACTCAAAAAGATCGGGAAGAGTTGAAAGATGGAATGCTCAAATAAGCCATTGTAAGCTCAAGTATGAGATATTATCCTCAACTAAGTCACAGGTTGTCGCAGACTTTTTTAGCAAATTTCCCTTGGAAGAAGATGAAGCGATAGATGAGATGATGGATGTAGAAGAAGAGTATGGAGATCCAAAAGACACGCTAACCGAGCTTGACAGGATGGGAAATATTAGTAGATGGATCATAAAATATAGAAGGAAATGGAGTGGGAATTGTTATGATTTCACCATAAGGCAATAAATTAGCTTTCTCTTTTAGATTGGAGTTTGAATCCACGAATAATGAAACAGAGTATGAAGCTATAATACATGCTCTGCGACTTGCAATAGAAATGAAATTGGAGAATATAAGGATTACCAATGATTCGCAACTAGCAATTCACCAGGTAATAGAGAAATACACTACAAATAATCCATCTTTGAAAAAGTATAAGAAGCATGTCGAAGAATTGTCGGCACAGATACCGAAAATAAAATGGAGGCACATATCAAGGAGAGATAATAGACTCATGAGACGCTTTTGCCTTTATATCAAGTATGATGACAGACCCATTGCGAGGAATATCAAAATACAGACACTACTGGCGCCATCAATTAATAAAGAGGAAGAACAAGAAGCAGATATAATGATGGTAGTAGATGAAATGCAAAGTCGCGAGGAAGACTGGAGAGTTGAACTTCACGCGTACTTAATGAAAGGAGAAGTACCAAAAAATAGATTGGAGGCACACAAGTTAAAGAGCCGGGCAACAAATTATGAATTACGAGATGGCGTGCTCTATCGGCGATCTTTTGATGGGCCTTCGCTTCGATGTTTAACAAGGAAAGAAGGAGAAACCATATTGAAGATGCTGCATAGTGGGGATGCCGGAAATCATAGCGGCGGAAGATCTTTGGCATACAAAGCAAAGACGCAAGGATATTATTGGCCATATATGCATGAGGACGCAAGAGCAATATCAAGACGCTGCGAGGACTGTCAAAGACATGGGAAGAAGATACACGCGCCAGGGGCACTGTTAAGTTCTTCCAAAAGTGTGTGGCCTTTTGGAAAGTGGGGTTTAGATATTGTGGGACCATTTTTACCAGGAACAGGACAAAGAAGGTACTTAATTGTCGCAACGGACTATTTCACAAAATGGGATGAGGTGAAAGCGGTCCAGCACATTCGCGATAAGGATGTCTTTACCTTCATATTTGAAAATATTATATGCAGATTCGGGATTCCCTTTAATTGGTATCTGATAATGGGAAACAGTTTGAAGGGCAAAATATAGAGTTGCTGCTTAATGCATTTCAGATAAAATGTGGGAAATCAACTCCATTATATCCGCAAGCTAACGGCCAAGCAGAGGCAACAAATAAAACGATTGCCGATATACTGAAGAAAAAGTTGGAAGGACACAATAAGGGATGGTGCGAACAAGTACCCAATGCAGTATGGGCTTATAATACAACTAGAAGAGAAGCCACAGGGATGTCTCCTTTTTGCTTAACTTATGGAGTTGAAGCAGTACTCCCAACAGAGGTCGTGATTCCGACAACCAAAAAAGAGGTTTGGGAGAAAAATCTTAGCGCAGGCAACATTCTAACCAAGTTGGATGAATTGGAAGAAAAACGAGAAAAGGCATTGCGACACATGGAGAATTATCAGCGAAGACTGGCTAGAGAATATAACAAGCGTGTCAAAATACGTGAGTTCCAACCAGGAGAATTGGTGCTGCGAGAAACCCCAGTATATCAACGTGAAAGTGGAGGCAAGTTGGCGAGAAAATGGGATGGACCATATATCATCAAAGGAGTAGTTGGTACAGGGGCATATAGATTGATGGATCCCGAAGGAAAAGATGTGGGACAAAAATTGGATAGACCATGGAATAGATTATATCTAAAGAAATATTACCCATGAAAATGGGAGAGGAAAAAATGAATCAAGAAGAAGTACTTCTACGCAAAATATTTGCGAAATTCAATAAAATGCAGAGAAAATCTGCGAAGATCTCGCGATAAGAATAACAAAGATAAATGAATGGCTTAAATGAACGAACAAAAGAATGGGACGAACCTTTATGGCGTACACCCTAGTTCGCGAATAACATTTCGTAAGAGGCAAATGTAAGACCTAAAGTGCGTCATATAAGGGGGTATCTCTCGACATGGCTCAGGGGGAAGGTTACACCTAAGGGTGCACAGGAACCGAGCCGGACCGACGGACCGAACCGGAACCGGTGGAACCGTACCTGGTTTTGGACCGAACCGAGGTACAAGGTACAGGTACCGGTACCAAAAACTAGGAACCGAGGTCTGGGGCAATTGTACACGGTCCAAGACACGTCATCCGTGCCGTACCGGACCGAAAGTCCCGAATTATTAGAGCCGTTAGATTTAGGGGATAAGGGATAGTATTAGCCGTTAGATTAGAGGGGGTATATAAACCATAAGGTTAGGGTTTCAGACTCAGTTCACTTTCCTTCTTTCTTTTCTCGTCTCCTCTCTCTGAGAAGGAGAAATCTTCTTCTCTGTAACTCAATCTTCTTCTCTGTAACTCTGTTAAGTGTTAACCCTCAAATCTCATTCTCTACCAAAGTTAATCTCAATCTCAATCTCTACCAAAGTTAAGTAAAAAAAAAAAACCCTGGGGGTTTGATTTTGGAGGAGGAATATTCACTGGGGGTTTGGATATTGTTGATCGAAATCTAAGGTAAGGTTAGGGTTTTTATTTTAGTCTTTAATTCTTACGGATTGGAATTTGGATTTATACTTTTAGTTTATTTGTTTTGGATGTTTCATTCTTGAATTAGGTTTTCAATTTTTCATTAGTAATTTTTCCATATTCTGTTGGATTTTGTGTGATTTCTGCTAGTCCTGGGTAATTTATTTATTCGATCATGATTCATGAATATTTTTGTTTTCGGATGTGATAAGCTGAACCCTACATTTTTCCTGAATTCGTAGGGTCATTGAGTTTTAGGTCTGCTAGACCTAAAACTCATTAGATGATGCCCGACTATCCTTGTACAGGAAGAGGAGAACATGAACAGTTTGCATTTTTCCTGAATTCGTAGGGTCATTGAGTTTTAGTTCCAATTACTGAGTGATTGGTTGTTCTACAACCTGGTTTGAAAGCTTGCATTTTCATAAGAACGAGAACTTTAAGGAGTTGTCTGTTTATGTGCCACTGCCTCTGCCTGATCAATTAAGTTCATTACCCTCTTGCTCCGCAATTGGGGTAGAGTCACTAGCTTAATTTGTGATGCGATTACGCAGTAGCACAATCTAAAGTCATTGTCTCTATTCGTAGTTGAAGAATTTGCAATTTCTGTGGCTTCAATTGTTTTTACCTTTTCTAGTATATGACTGATTATATAACTGCAGTAAGGATCTTGCAAATCCTTGGTATGCTCTTGTCGAAGTTTTTTTAATTTTTTTAACGAGGATGTACATGTGGTGGACTCTTAGGTTTCTTTTGTTATTTGGGCTATGTATCTGCAGCCATGAGAGTTTTTGTTCCCTCTTTATTAAAATGTGGATTGAGCATTCTTCATTTTTTTCTCTGATAACCAGGATCCCTCTAATCTTCGAAGGTTATCTAGCACATATTGCTGCTTGCCATTTGAAAGAAAAGGACCTTATACACGTATCTGGGCATTTAACTGGAGAATCACCGTAACTTTCTAAAGAACGTGGTCATTCCAAAGTATCCGGTATTTTTTTGCTGAACCAAAATGCATTTATAATTCTTATCCATGTGCTCTATGAATTGCAAGTGATCTGAGTATCTAAAAGACCGTCTTTTTATGGTTGGATCATAGAGGAAGATCCATATGCATTTGTTTGAAGAAGGATACCCCAACACTTGATTGTACTACAGGAAATGAACCCCTGACCTCCTTAGGGAGCAGAGCCTGTTCCAAATCCAATTGATCCAGGAGTTTAGAGAACTGCTTCAACTTCTGCAACACTAGAGAATTGCACAAGTGCTGCTGACATGGATTAGAAGATCAAGATTCAAGACTACTGCAACACTAGCTGCACTGCTAGTTGTTCTTTTTTTTTCTTCAGATTTTCTCATTTTCAAGACCTAGTGTGTGTGTGTCTGTTCTGTAGACTGTAGCTACTGCCTACTGTTACTTGTTCTTTTTCGGATTTTCCAGACTTTAGTGTGTGTGTTTTTCACTTAATATTGCTACTTATTAGTTGTTGCTTTGAATGAGAATTTGAGATATTAGTATTACTTAATATATTGAAAAACAGGTACTTAGATTGTCAGAGAAAAAAAAAAATTTTGTCTGGAAAAGTACCGACTGGTACCGGAACCGTACCTGGTACCGACCGTGTACCGAATGGTACCGGAACCGAGGTACAAGGTACAGGTACCGGTCCAACATTTTGGAACCGAGGTGTGTGAGGTACAGGTACTCGGTCTCGTCAAGAACCGAGCCGAACCGTACCGTGTGCACCCTTAGTTACACCGCTCCTGAAGCCTGAGTCATGGAAATTTGGGGCCCATGAAAGCCTATCCGGAAGAGGTACCTTGGATTCCCAACTATATATATGAGGTTATACCTGGTTGGGCGACCGAGGGTCTCTTCCAAGGAGTCGGTGTATGCTCAAGGCGCCGAGGTACACGGTTGAGCCGCAGTGCCCGGGATGGATGAACCTGCCCCTGGCCATTCTTGGCAAGTCTTGGCATATGTTGCACTCGCCCGAAGAAAACTCCACTTAGGGTGCAGTCTCGTAACCATAAACCCTATAGGTATAAGGGATAAGAGGCTGCGAAAACAACTGGTTGTTGTTAAGACCGGATGGGAGGAGCTAGTCTTGTATGGCCGGTGTTTCGCCTCCTTGAAGGGGCAACCAGGGAGAAGATAAGGGCGGCACTCTCCACTAGGGAAGTGTCAAAACAGACGCAAATGTCATAAGGCTATGTTTTCGCAAGAGAATTTAGGCTTGTCATATTTGTGCAATGATCCTGCAGAGGCAATAATACTAACGCGAGGGTAAGGCGAGATCAATGGGTCTTTACACGAAAGTGTACGGACGTCCTGCGATTTCGTCGCACGACGGCAATGTCATGGGGCTTTATGTTCGCAAGGATATCTAGACCTGTCATATTGTCGCAACTAAAACATCCTGCAGAGGCAAAAATACTTGGAAAATGATAAGGCAAGATCAATGGGTCTTCACATGCAAGTGTAAAGACGTCCTGCGATTTTGTCGCAATGAAAGGTGGCAGGGGAAGACCTCTAATTAGGGAGGTCTAACTTGGAAGACCACACAAAATGATAAGGCAAGGTCAATGAGCCATTGCATGAAAATGTAAAGGCGACCTGTGACCTTGTCGCAACAAGAAGAGATAAAATAAAGACTACCGAAATGATAAGGCGAGAAAAGTAGGTTTCTTCATTCTTGGAGATACCTGCGACCTCGTCGCAATATAAAATACGACATCAGTGAAGCATACAATTCAAAAATGATGATGACTGAATAAAAATCATTTCATAAAAATATAAGCGAATAAGCTTGCGAGATTATAGTCATAGTTAAGAAGAAGAAAATAAGAGGATTATTCAACAAGGGGTTTAATCTTTCAAAACAAAAGAAAGTTGCAGCAAAAGTTATAAAACAGTTAATTCTCTACATCAATGTTATCATTTTCCCCAATAGTTTTCTCAGCTTCAGCTTCGCCAGAGAATGGAATTTCGTCAGAAACTTTTTCAGCAAGATCTTTATTGACAACTTCGGCATCGGCGACATCTTCGCCACTTTCATAATCATAATCATCGTCAGGAGAGTTGGGGACTTCATCATCACTTACTTCCAAAGGTTTGATACGAACAGGTTCAAGAGATTTAGACAATAAAATGTCATTCACAATAACCTCGGCCTTGTGATGAAATTGACGAAGGAGTGCTTTCTGCTGATTTTTACTATCTATATCCTTACAATCAGACATATAGTAAAATCTCCTTTCGGCACGATCGCGAGAACGAGCAAGGGAAGTAGCAAATGACCCATTTTCTTTGCGAAGTTTAGAGTTGTCTGACTTGAGAGTAGAAATAGCAGAGCGAAGCTTTTTCTCAGAATCTGCAAAACAATTGAATAAGTAAGGATTAAAAGAGACTCTTAAAGATTATGGGATTCATAAAGGAATAAAGGTAGTCAAATAATATGACTACCTTCTTTTTGAGAAACGAGATGCTGAATAAAAGACGAACAACTATTTCCCAATCGGTCCATGGCGTCATCAAATGTGTCCCCAACTAAGCCCTTCAGACGAGATCGCAAGGTTTTTTCGTTGGAAATAAGTATGGCATTCTCAGTAACAAGCGTAGAATTGGATTTTTCTAGCTGAGAACATTGATCCTTGAATTGGTTCGCTTTTACACTCAAGGATATTCTACCTTGAATAAGTTTATCTCTCTCACTGTAACTTCTTCAAGCTGACTCCTCAGCGTGTGAATAGATCGTTCTTGTTCTTCACATAATTTTTGACAAGAATTATATTGTTGCGAATAGGTCGCCACTTTGTTTAATAGAGAACGCTTTTCTTGAGAAAGAGTTCCGTTCTCATCTGATAAAGTTTCCATTTCCAAATTAGCTTTATTCAAAGAATAAGAGAGGCGAGATATATCATTACTTAATGAGTCTTGACTCTGAGCTAACGCAAGGTTTTCTTTAGACAAATTATTTATTTGGTCAGCAGCATATGTATGAAGATTATTTAAGTAGTTATATTGCTCCATCAAAGCGTCTCTCTCAACACGAACTTCTTCACCAATGGATTCCAATTGATATATCTCCATTGTTCGTTTCTGGTTTTGGGATTGAAGAGCAGACAAGGGTTTGAGATAAAAAAAAAAAAAAAAAAAAAAAAAAAAAAAATGATGGGATCGCAAGAGCATACCTTTTAATTCCTCATTCTTCCTGCGAAGATTGTCACGGTCTAGCGAGATGTTGTGAAATTTTTGATTTTCAAGATGGAAACTGTTACATCTCTCAGTCATAGCTTGGAGATCATTCCTCAATCTAGTGATTTCTTGAACCAAAGATGCTTGCGAAAACCTATCAGGACCAAGATGTTTACTTAGAATCTCGCAAACATCAAACTTGACAGGGTCGACGGAAATTTTCTTGGCATCATTCACAAGATCTGAAAGGACTTTGAGAGCCACTTCTTCCCTTCCAAATTTTCTTTGGTAAGAGGGATTTGCTCGGATGAAGAAGCAATAATAGCAGTGGAAGGAGGAGACGGGCCATCTTTCATCAAGGCAGCGTCACGAGGAAAGGAAGTTTCGGGAAAGATGATGGCTGGAGAAATGCCAGAGGCATGAATAGTAGGACTATTATGAGGAGCTTGATCTGCGAAGGGTTCTGGTATAGGAATGCTGTCATTAGTAATGTTCTCGCGAGAATCAGCCAGGAAATCATCTTGCGATGACCTCGCAATCGGAGAAGAAGGTATAAAAGAGGGAAAGGAAACACTAGGAGTAACAGGCTTGGGTTGGCGAAGTCTTTTAGGAGTTTTGTCAATACTTCCATCATCCTGCGAATAACAAGTTAAATAAGAAACAGAGGCAACAATATATTGTTAATAAAAAACAAATGTTCCTTAAATACCTTGTCACTCGCAGACTTTCTCTTTGAAGCCATAGATTTTGCTCGCGAAGAGGACTTTGGTTGCGCAAGAGATTCTGGTTGCGAAGTAGATTTCGGTGGTGAGCCCAAAGAAAGAAGAGGGTTCTTCACGGTAAATTTAGTTCTGGGTAGGTTCTTGCTAGACAACAATGGCAGAAAGAAAACTACAAAATTAGTCATACTAGTGTGATTTTAACAAGAAAAGATAATCTCAAAATTAATCAACCACAAAAGTAGTCAGATATGGCAAGATTAACAAACCTGGACGCCATGAGAACAACAATTGGTAAGAAATGGCAAAAAATGGTAAAGAAGATGGTGAGAGAAAATAGCAGGCAAAAACTTGCAGAACGATGAAGAAGAAGAACACTTGCAGATGATGAAGAAGACGAAAAAGAAAAGGAAAATTCTTCACAGGGGACACTCCTATAAATAGATGAGAAAAAATATTATGACCGGATAACATTAAATGCACCGGTAAAAGGGGTAAATATAGACACGTGTAAACGGTCATTACTAAATCCAAGGAAACCTGGTAAAAGGAATTTCAGTAGGATCCAAATATCGCACAACATATTTCTTAACAGACGAGAAGAGCTTGCGAGATTGATTATTTTCCGTAACTCATGAGGCAAGAAATGACACTTCATATATATTACAAAGAAGCTCCGGAACTTCGCCAAAAGAATAGAGGCAAGTACGTACTTTTCAAGAAAAAAATATTCTTTTGCTCGTTCCTTCACCAATTAGAGCCAAGGATTATTACAACAATGAATTTTTTTCCTTAAAATCGCTCTTCAAGCAATATTCAAGAAAAAAGAGGCAAGATGTAGGATCATAATATCGCGACGCACAAGGTTCGTGGGATTAATAAACGACGGTGTCGCGAGGGAGTCGCAGAGAGCTAAAATAAACGACGCGATGAATAACGACAAACAAAACAATGGGGAGACATGAAACCTGGCGAGGGCTAAGAAGTGTCGCGAGAAGGAATATTTGTGCATTTGCGACACTTCGCGGGACATTCCCGAAAATAAAGGATAGTTTAGCTGTCATCCATTATGTATGACCCTATATAAAGGGCAAAGTAAATCTGTTTAAGGGAGAGTTCTTTTTGAATTGAAAAGCAAGTCATTAGGAGAGAGAAAGTCTAAGAGCGCTTTAATTTCCAAGTGTAATTCTATTGTTTTGTGTAGACATTTCATGGAATCAATTAATAAATATTCTTGATCACACATCTTTCAATGGATTAATTAAGCAAAACTGAGTAAGGGGTGTAGTGTGGGATTTCCTGCTACTACAGACCCATCTTGGTCGGTCTTGGTCGATCATACCAGCGTGTAGGTGGTAGGCTGGTGTTCACACCTATACCTGACTATCCCATGAAAACGTGATCTAAGCCACTCAAATCGTCCTAGTGAAGTTGAGTGGTCGAGATCAATTTGCAATTTGGAAAGTGTAACCACGCAAGTTTGGGTGGACGGTTTGGGATAACCAATCATGGTATGCCTTGGCCGACCACGTGAAGAGATAGATGGGCCCACGGTGGTCATGCTGGTATGACCGGACCTGTTTAATCTAATCTCGGACCCTCCATACGTGCCGGAGAAGATGGACGCTCATGATGCTCAAAACCCTAATTCGGGTTTCAAAGCCGCGCGTCACTCCTTGTTTGGGCGTACGAATTTGTTACAACCATGCGTGGTTGGTCTTGACCGATTGGTCAAGTGTGTAGGCGGCCCACTGGTGAATCGTGTTGACATGCTCGGGCCCTTTGAGTCTACATCTACACCCTCCATCTATACCTGCGAAGATGGATGGTTGAGACTGCTTTTGCGACACATGTAATATGCCGTAAACCCTAATTTAGGGTTTTCCGTCCATAATGCTTGGTATGAACTAGGTTTCTTGGCAAGCTAGGCCAATGACCGACCATGCGGGTCGGGCCGTGGGTATTCCATACCGCTTGGGGGTGATGGAATTGATCCGGGGTCATCCAATCATGCTTATGGAGTTGGATGATCAAGGATCGAGATCATATCCCGGACGATATGGTCAGTCCCGGATGCTCAATCGGGCTAGTATAACACACCGAGAGGGGCTCAATCGGGCTAGTATAACACACCGAGAGTCACTGTCACGGGTATTTCGTACATGGTTTTATTATAGTGCTTGGAGGTTCGTGTTACTCGTAAGAGTAACACTCGACCGTCATGCCACACCGATAATGAGTACTTTGGAAATACAAGGCGATATGAAATTCACGGGAAGGGATTGTTGCCACATGCTCCAACCTGAGGAATTTCATGTATTCACAGAATGGGATTGTTGCTACATGCTCCATTCTTGGTGAATTAAGTGAGGGAGTATCCAACACTTATAAATGGCTTTATCTTTTACAAGATGTCAACGCATAATTTTTTCCGGTTTTTACAAATTTAACCTTGAACGAAAATCCACCATCAACAAAATCATTCTAAATTTTCTATCTCCTAATGACTTGCTTAACAATTCAAAAAGAACCCTCCCTACAACAGACTGACTCAACCCTTTATATAGGGTAGTACACAGTGGATGACAGCTAAGCTGTCCTTTATTTTCGGGAACAACTCGCGAAGTGTCGCAAGTGTACATATACAAATTCTCGCGACACTCCTAAATCTCGCTAAGTCTTCACATTCTTCTCATGTTCTGGCTGTCGTCATTCATTGCGTCATTTATTTTACTTCTCTGTGACTCCCTCGCGATATCGTTATTTATTAATCTCGCGAAGTATTGATGTCGCGATATTCTGATCCTACATCAGGATTGTTGCACAAATATGACAGGCCTAAATATTCTTGCGAACATAAATCCCCATGACATTTGCGTCTTAAGACACTTATCAGCTCCATAATGGAGGGTGCCGCCCTTATCTTCCCCCTGGTTGCCCCTTCAAGGAGACGTACTTCTGCCATACAAGACTAGCTCCTCCCATCCGGTCTTAACAACAACCAGTTGTTTTCACAGCCTCTTATCCCTTTTGCCTATATGGCTTATGGCTACGAGACTGCACCCTAAGTGGGGTTTTCTTCGGGCCGAGTGCAGCATAAGCCAAGACTTGCCAAGAATGGCCGAGACGCTTTAAACGCCCCAGGAACTCTTGGCTCAACCGTGTACCTCGGCGCCTTGATCAAATGCTGACTCCTTAGAAGAGACCCTCAGTCGTCCAACCTAAGTCATAAGCTTAGGTTGAAAATCCAAGGTACCTCTCCTGGATGGGCTTTATTGACCCCAAATCTCCATGACTCAGGTTCCAAGGGCGGTGTAACCTTTTGGCTGAGCCATGTAACAGATACCCCCCTTTTATGACGTACTTTAGGTCTTACATTTGCCCCTTGCGAAAGTTTATTCGCGAACTAGGGTGTACGCCATAAAGGTTCGTCCCATTCTGATCTTAGGATTTTTATGGATCTAAGATCGTCTCTCGCGAAATTATCGCATGTCTCTATTATCTCTGCGAAATTATCGCATATCTTTATTATTTCATTTCTGTCATTTCTTTCATTCATTCTTTCATTCTCATAATATCATATCATTTTAAGCCAAGTAAATATTCAAGAGAAATTCTAATACATTCTAATTCTGGAATTTTTGTAGTTGTGAAATCTTTATAATTCTGCGATTGTATTGCGTTTTGTGATTCAAATAAAAAATCTTTTATTTTCTGTAAAGGAAACATTCTAGAGAAATATATAAATTGGATTTTCTGGGTTTTTTGTAATTTTGAAATCTCAAAATCTTTGTAATTTTGAAGTTTTTGTAATCTTGAAATCTTAGTAATCTTTGAAATCTTTGTTATCATGCAATTGAATCGCTCTTTGTAAATCAAATCAAATTTTTTATTTTCTATAAGTAAAATATTCAAGGAAGTGGTACTTAGCTTTCATGTGATTTTCTGTTGCTGTCGTCTCTTGCGAAGTATATGATTTGCTTATGAAACTGGCATCCTTGAAATGTATAAACGTCGCTCAAAGAAGTGTAATTATCGCGTAGCAAAAAGAAGTGTGAGAAATGAATTTGAACCCTTGATATGCCTCTTGCATATTCTCGCACCATACCAACTGTTCTAACCATCTCTTGCGAAATTAATTTGCGAGATAATCATCAACTTTCTTCTTTACGAAATAATCAAAGTCTGTGCGAAATTTCGCATAACAAAAATAAATGTGCGAGAATCAAGAATTGATCCTGTGACCTGCTGCTTGCATTCATGCCTCTTGACCGACTATGCCAGTTCTCTTGTGCGAAATTATCGCACACTTTTTAAAACTTGATTTGCTCTTCGCTGGTAGCAACCCAAAAATATGTAAAATGTGCAAAAAATTCGCAGGAGGTGGGAATTGAACCTACGTCCTTCTTCATGCATCGAATCAAATGAACCATCTATGCCAACCCTCCTTTGCGAAATTTCTGTACGAAATAATCATAAACTCTCTTCTGTGAGAAATACGCTTGCGAAATATCCATGCGAAAAATACACATTCGTTGGGATTTGAACACACGACCATGAACTCATTAACCTCGCAGGCGAATTCGAACTTGCGACCACAAATACACATGTTGTTCTCTGGACCAACTGTTCAAGAACTTCTCTGCGAAATTAACTCATAATTTTTTTCCTTATTCTCTTATTCGCTACTGAAGATGATAATAAAATGAAAACTATGTATCTCTGCGAATTCGAACCCATGACCTATTGTTTGTTCGCTCAGCCTTGAACCATCTGTGCAAATTTCTGTTTGTGATAAAAATTGCAGCATCTGCCTCTTATCTTCTCTTCGTCCTTCCTTAATTTCTTTCAACAATTTGCTTCTTGCTTTTTCTCCTGAATATGGAAATCTTCTATTGAAACTTTAGTTTTCTTCTCTGAAAGTGTAATTTCTTCCATGAAATTTCCATTTTTGAACCTAAACTTTATAGATCTAGAAAAATATACACACTACACAGTTGATGACTTCAAGTATCCATAGAGATTAAATATCAACACCGAATCTTCTTGAACCAACAAGTTACAGGAAGGATAAATCCTTTACTCATCCCTGTTTCTAGCACCAAAAATGTAGTTGCAGGATTTCCCACAACACACCCCCTATAATAATTTCTAGATCTAAACTTATTTGATATGAAAATAAAGATAAAAGTACTAAAATTATAAATGGAGACACAAGAATTTACGTGGTTCGATCAATGTGATCTACATCCACGGGGTTAGGATTCTTCAATATGATTATTGAAATTACATAAGTAGTACATTGGGACTCCATTAATGAATATTTGGAGCTCTAAGTCTAGTTTTAGGGGAAGAAGATGATAAAGAAAATAATAATCTCTCTCTAAAAATATCTCTCTCTCTCTCTCTTACAAAAATTATCTCCCCCTTCTCTCTCCTGCTCTCCTCTTTATATAGGTATTTACATAGTGGGTGACAGCTAATCTAATCTTTATTTTCGGATCTGATTTGCGAGACTATCGCAAGCATACAAGTGTTTATTTCACAACATTCTTAAATCTCGCAAGATCTTCACATCTTTCTTGTTTTTCTACCGACGCCATCATTCACGTCTTTTCTGTAATCAACCTGCGACGCCTTCGCAATGTGTTGTAAATGGTTCTGTTATTGCGAGATTCTGTCCTACAAAATTGGTAATGTTGATGCTTCTTTAAAGATTCATAGTGTTATTTTTGATGATTGCATGTTCGGTTCATCTATTTTATGTTCAACATTTGATTTCAGTTTTTATTTTTTTATTTTTGTTGTTGCAAAGATCGTGATTTTTGTGGGAAGCTTGATTTCATGATTATTCTGTTACATTAATTGGTTGATCTTGATATAATTTGTTCTCGAGATCGTGATTCATTAATTAAACATGTACTTTTTAAATTTTTGATTTGTTTTTTTATGTTTTTTTAGATCTTCTCATCAATCAAAAAAACAGGTTTGTGTTTTTCTTTTAATGAATATAGAACATATGATAATGGTGAATGTTGAATCTGACGAACTACTGATATGAATTATGTTTTTGTTTGTGATGAAATGTAGACATTCTTTTTGGATCAACTTTGATTGTTGATACAAAAAACCAGGATGATTCTTAGATTATTTGTGTCAACTGTTGTTGTTGATCCAAATTTCTGAACACAATATGTTTTTATTTTGTGTTTTTATTTCTTTGTTATCTTGTAGATTGCAGGTAATCATTATGCATTCATTTTGTTGATAATGTAGCTTTTATTTTAGGTTTCCACATTCTACATTAAATTTAACTTTCACGAGGGGGCATAGCCCCGAGTGAGGTGCAACGCAATACTATATGTAGCTTAGGGTAGTTTAGACTGCTTTCTTTTTGGTTTGCATTGAAATTCATGCTTTAACTACCTCTTATTGGATCAACTGTGATATTTTACACAGATTTATTGGATCAACTGTGATTGTTGACTCAAAAAACTATGATTGCTTACACAGATTTATTGGATCAACTGTGATTGTTTACACCTAATTATTGGATCAACTGTAATTGTTGATCCAAATTTCTGAACACCACTATATGTTATAGTTGTTGCAGGGCAAAGATGGTTGTTGCAGAATTCAAATTTTGCAATCAGACCGTCTCGCATCCTGTTTCAGGATCAACTACTGTCAAGGAGATGATAAGTGTGGTGAAACAAAAGTGGCCTTATGTTCCTGAAGACCTCATACTTTTTGGTTACACTATAGATGGGATTTCAAATGTCATCAATCACGATTTGTATTTGAGGTTTTTCATTCACTACTGCAGCTCAGACGGGATTGACTTGTTGAAGTTTGAAATCCAGTTAAGGACTTGTGTTGATTCTATTTCTTCATCATCTTCTTCTGCTCATGCTGCTGCTTCTTCGTCATCATCAAGTTGTATTTCAAGCGATGATTTATTTGATGCGGAAGACGTCACTGATGATGCGTGTTTGATCAAAAAGGTCCCGAAGAAGTCTGATGCTTAGGTCAACATCTTAACTGGAGTAGGGAAGTTGTTTGGAGGTGGTATTGATGAAGTTTGTGACTCCGTTATGAAGTATGAAATATGTAGTGGTCACAAATACAAATTAGTTAAGAGTGACTTTGAACGATACACTGTGGAGTGCAAGTTCAAGAAGATGGAAAATTGTCCCACAACCGACGCATTGGAGGTTTCACGCTTTTATAATGAATTAGGGTTTGGGAATTTTAGGGTTTGGCTCTCCTCGCCAAATCAAATGGTCAACATCTTAACCACACAACCTGTGCAAACTTGTGTCAGATGCTAAACTAGTGCACTGGAGTTTCACCTTTTTCTTAAAAAAAAAAAAAAAAAAAAAAATTCAAAAACTTTTTGTAAATAAAAACCTCCAACTTTTAGAGATTTTAGAGTCACTAGCATGCTTTTAGCTAGAGAATCTGACCGAAATAACAAAAGGGATTTAACCATACCTGAGAGGCGAATTAGGTGCTGTTTAGATATCTTGAGTAGAATTGTGATCACCCATAGTGGAGACTACCCATTTTACATCAAGTGAGGCACCAACCTTCATTTTTTGCAACTTTCTAGAAAAGTCATTAGAGTGTGTGTCACCTTACGTAAATTCCGGGTAGGAATGGTGAGCTACCCAACTTCACCATTTTCAGCACTACTTTTGATCTCTTGAGTATTCCAAAGTGGAAAATTATCAAATGAGATATATAACTCAAGTTTAATGAGCATTAATGTAGTTTAGCTTGTTCAGATCCATCAAAAGTTAGGATGAGAAAATCTTTTATGAAGAATATCTTATTAGATGATTTACGAGCAACGAAGAAGAAAAAGACTGCTTCTGATGTTATAAATTTACTCCGAATGGAATATGGAGTTGACCTCACGTATAGTCAGGCATACCACGGTTTACAATTCACTAAACATTTTCTTTGGGGATGATGACATCAAGTCCTATTCATACTTTGTTTGGTATAAAGATGACATTGAATAGTACAATCCTGGAAGTTTCATTTTGAGTATGATAGTGTGACGCGTCGGTTCAAACGGTTTTTCGTTGCTTTTGAAGCTTCCATAACTGGTTTCAACAATTACTGCCATCCGATGCTATTTATCGATTGAACCTTTCTCACTGGGAAGTTCAAGGGTGGTCTTATGGTTGCTTGCGGCAAAACTGGTAACCAAGGTATGACTTTTACTAACCTTTTACTCTTTTACTAGTTAGAATTCTTTTTTTTTTTTTTTAAATTAACATGTTTTTTGTTTTTGGATTTTTAGTGTTTGGGTAACCAACTTGTTCCTGAATTTTTTTGTTTTTGTTTATGAATCAACTTCCATTGTTGATCCAACTTAAATGGATCAACTTCCATCTAAGTTGGATCAACTTTGTTTGTTGACACTAGTTACTGGTACCAAATTTGGTTGTTGAGATCATAATCCTTTTTTTTTATTTTAATGTTTTCATCTTTGTTGTTGATACCATAAGTTGTTCTTGTTTTTTGGTTTTTGTAGAGTTCTATCCAGTTGCATTTGTAATTGTTCCTTGTGAAAATTGTGAGAGTTGGCAATGGTTCTTAACCAATTTGAAGGGTATTATTCGTGAAGATCGTCCACTGACCATCATATCAGATCGTGGAATCGGCCTTTTGAAGCATGTGCCTGAAATTTTCCCAAATGCTTACCATTCGTACTATTTATACCATATGAAAGGAAATATTCCTTTTCCAAAGGGCAAGAGTAGACAAATTGCAGTCAAGTTATTCGAAGAGTGCTACACTGCATTAACAAAGGAAAAATTTTATGCTGCTGCGAAGAGTATGAGTAATCTAAAGTTGGATTCAGTGATTGCTTGGATGATAAAGATTCCATTCAAGAATTGGGCTTCTCATGCATTTCTAGGAGAAAGGTGGGGTGAGAACAAATCTAATATTGCTGAGAGTTTTAATAACGTTATTAAGCATGATAAGCCGCTTCCAGCACTTGAGCTTGTCGATGTTATTCGTGCTAAGGTAATGGAGCAGAATTACAAAAGGTTATTGGAGTCTAACAAGTGGACTACAAGGCTTACTCCTTGTTTGCAAGCTAGGTTTAACACGAGGATAACCGACTGCCGTTCATACAAGTTTCGGAGATCAAGTGAGAAAGTATTTGAGATCATTTCTCCAATAGGAAAGCATACTGTCGACTTGGATTCTAGAACTTGCAGCTGCAAATGGTGGCAAAAACATAGCTTTCCTCGCACTCATGCAATGAAAGCCATGTTGCAGATTGGAAATGATGAACCGTACTACTACAATAGCCCTTACTATACTTCTGACTACTATAGAAGGTTGTACTCTCGACCAATATATCCTACTTTGGACTCTGAGAAGCCACCTGGAATTAATGAAAAGGGGTATGTTTTGCCTCCCAATGGTGGTCGAGGACAAGGTGGAAGGCCTAAAGGTGTTAGGTATAGGGGTCGTCGTGAAAAGGTGCACAAGAAAAGGAAGTGTGGCAAATGTGGGATGCTTACCTTTCACAATCGTCGAACATATTGCAGAGCTCCTTTGGATCCTCGTGCACCAACATTTCGCAAGGAGTCTCATTCCAGGATGGTCAACTTCTTGAAGAGGATGTTGTTATGAAGTTTTTGTGGTGTTTTCATATTCTGAACAACTTGTTTTAGGTTTCTTACTATTTGGGTGTTTCTTTTTCGTTTTTTTTTGCTTTTTTGGTTTGCACTTGTTATTTTTTTTAATGACATACATTCTTATTTGTTGTTATGAATTTTATTCTTTTGTTTATTAAGTATATGTCAGTTGGCAGGTTCCAGGTTTATTGATTTTATAGGAAACATACTTATATAAATGGTATCAACTGCATTTGTTGATCCTTTTTTTGTGGATCAACTTCCATTGTTGATCCAACTTAAATGGATCAACTTTGGTTTTTGAGATTATAGTCTGGAAATATTGTTCATGGGTTCCAACTTAATTGGATCAACAATGGTTGTTGATCCAACTTAATTGGATCAACAATGATTGTTGACACACAAAACAAACAAAAAATATTGCATGGTTCTATCTGTATTTGCTAGTAAACTCCTCAAGCTATACATACCTGTAACATTCATTCATAATCATACCAAAAATACATCCATAATAATACATTCATGATGGTTTATAATAATTCATTCATAATCAGACCTACGATAAGATTTACTTACTAAGATAGATATTTTTAAAACTACAGTAAGATTTTCTTTACAGACCATGAACAAACTATGACATCAAGCTCACTCTAATGGTTCAACTAATGGTTCAACTAAGTCTTGCAATTGGATTATTTTTTCAATAGAGTCAGTAGCTGAATCAGGAAGTTGTTCCGGTTTCTTCCATGAACCTAATTCTGCCAAGATTCTTGCTGCAATCTTCACCCTCTTCTTGTTCAACTTCTCATCTTAGTTAGTGATTTCAGATAGGTTTTCACAGCTTCCACGCTTTACCAAATTCTTCAATTACATGCAAGTGTGCATTGTACAATCGCATCCGCCTTGTGCTGGTGATAGGTGTTGTAAACACCGTGATATTTACCTATTGTTTATGCTTTCTTTGCGAGTTTTATTGTAAATTATGTATCTTATGATTACTTTTGAGCTAATCAGGTACTTTGGAGTCATTTGGAGCAAAAGAGGATGAAAAGTCCATTTGGAATGAAAAGGGCAAAAAGATCAATTCACTAGCAAGTGATACTTGGAACCAGACTAAGGCACGCGAAAAGGAGGTGAAGAATGAACTGTCGGTTCCTCGGAACTGACAATTGAACTGAGAATTAGGCTGTGGCCTGTCAGTTTTCTGAAACCAACAAGCCATGTATGGATCTGATAGGTCGTATCCAGCAGAGGGTGCCTTGAGTAATTCCCATTACTACACCACCCTAAAATTCAGAGAAATAAATCGCTCAATTATTGTTTCTTCTGAAATTGAGAAAGAAGGGCACAATTGTCATTTCACAGGCAAACACTATTGGGAGCTGAGCCAAAAGGTTAAGGGGCAACTCTCTTTTGAAAGAATACTAGAGACAGCTAGCTAAGGTTAAGGGATAACCATGTGTTAAAAAAACCCAATCCGGGGTGGCTCTTAGGAATAGGGTGTCATTATCCAATCCAACCTCTTTAACCCTAAAATCACGAGAGTTTTCTCTCATTCTTACACACCAGAAGTTGAGAAAGAGAAGCAGCTGTAACTGTTGTTGAGCTCGAGAGAAATTGGGATCTGTTGCTGCTCTGGATTAGTGAAGAATTAATCAAGTATTGAGATGATATGGAAGAATCAATGAAGCTCGGTGAGAGGATATCAAGAACTGAATCGAGAGAGATGAGTAATTGAATCTGAGATTAGAATTTGGGGTTTTGCTGTAATTGAAGCTAATGGATGTATGGGTTCGAGTGAAGAAGAAGATGCTGCTGTCTATCAGAGATGAGAGTATTGTTGCTGTTCGAATCAGGGAAGAAGGTGGATTAATTGATAGCTCTAATGGCTGTTGTGGAATCGAAGAAGGGTTTGTTATCGCCCTTGAATTGAAGTTGGATTATGAAATGGGTTTGCCATCAAGAAAGAGAGCTTGGTGTTGAGCTAGTGCAGCTGGTAATGAAGATACATGGATATGTGGCAGAGATAATGGAATGGGAGAAGTGATTTTGATGTTGTGATTCAGAGAAGGAGCTGCTATGAAGAAGGAAGTTGATTGATCTGTAGTCGAAGTGAGTGGTCGCTGCTGTTTGAATTGAAAGAATGGATGGGTTTGCAGTTTACCAAGATTTGCTGTTGTCTGAAATGGTGGAACTGAATTGAAGGCTCTGGTGGTGACTTAAACTGGAGAATGGCTCAGGTGAAGATATTGAGCTGTTGTTGGTGTTATGTGATGAATAGATGTATATTTAGGACAGGGTCTGATGAAGTTGTTGCTTTACAACTAAGTTTGAGAGTTGGATAAACTGACAAGAGCAGCTGCAGTTGGAATTGTGGTGTTGCAGTGTGTAGAGTTACAGGGAATTGAGGTGCAGCTGCAGATCAGATGGAGAGAGTCTGTGATGGTGATGGTTGCAGTTGTACATGGGAGGTCTTGATGGTGCAAAGTGATGCAGTTGTGTTGAATTGCTGGCAAGTAAAGAAGGTGCTTCGGTTGATTGTGCTACAACAATGGAGTTGGTCTTGCATCTGCAGTTAAGATTGAGAGCTAAATAGTGTTGGAACAGCTGAACAGTGGCTTCTGGTGATGGAGTGCAGTTCTGATATTGCAGGAGCAATTGAGAGCTCTCTTGAGCTGAGAAGATACAGTCAGGATTGGCTGTGCTGTGCTCAGTTTTGGCTGGGAAGTGTTAGTAATGTTTCTGCTGTTATTGTGTTTTGAGGCGTACAGTTCAGGAAGGATGGAAAGCTGAGATACAGTAGAAGATAGTGGTGATTTTGAATTTACAAACAGCTGATGGCTAGATGGAGACTGCAAGGGTTCTGGTGCTGCTACTGAGATGTGGTGTAGGTGCAAATGCAGATGGTGGATTTGTTGGTGCTGTTATCGCAATGTCATTGCAATGGAGTAGTGGACTAACCGGGTATTGCAGTTGTGATTCTGAGTTCAATGGAGGATACAATGGGTTTGAGCACTGGTGATGGATTGAATTGGTTGCAGAGCTGTAGTGTTGTTGCAGCAGCTTGGAGTTGAAGCTGTACACTGTGGTGATTGGTGCAGGCTGTGATGGTGAGCTATTTAACTGGTTATGAAGAATGAAGTGCATCTGAGAATTACAAAGAAACTGCAGTTATAGATGGTTGAATGGACAGAACTAAAGCTGCAGCTGTGAAGAATGCACAACCATCATGATTGGAGTTAAAATGGTGAAGCACAATCAATGTGCATTCTAGCAACAGTCTGTGCATATGTCCAGGCCAAGATTTCTGACTCAGAGTTGACCAATTTGACCGGTGACCGGGTGGACTTTGCCGATCACCTGAGATATTTTTCCGGTGCCGGATTCCGGCCAAATTCTGGCAGTAAACCCAGTTTTCCGGCACAGTTTTTGGGGAATATTTTCTACATGGGTTTTTCTCACTTATGGGCTTGGTGGATTTTCATCTAATGGACTTTGAAGGCTAGACCTAATTTTAGAAGTTGGAGAAAAGCTACAAAAGGAAAAATCTTCTACAACTTTGAAAAAAAAAACACGTTTTATTGTTGGAGCGAAGGAGAGAGCCACTTTTGTTTACGCTACTAGGGTTTGCTTTTGTTTCATCCTCTTTATTCAATTAATATTTTTGTGATGAACTCCATAGCTATGAGTAGCTAATTTAATATTATTGGTTAAGGATGTATTCCTATTTCTAAAACTTGTGCTTGATTAATGCATTAGTTTTCTCTCTTGATTATCGTTTAAATCTCTGCTGTTTTTAATAATCACATGATTGATGTATTGTGATAGGACTAAGATGTTTGGTTAGTTAAGTGGCCAATTAATTGAACTTGCATCCTTGTCCATAGCTATTTTAGGGTTTTTCATCGAGCGATAAACCTGAATACAAGTAGCATAATATGTTTACGGTTTGTAGTGATACACTCTCGTAATCATATGTAGAGTTTGACCATTGTCCTAATTGTTATGCGCAATGTATGACAATTGCATTGATTAGCCTATTTCTGAAACTTAATGCTCATAGGAATTGAACTTAATTAGCGCAAGGCATTAGGTTATTCATTAGGAAGAATTCACATACGCAGCTCTAATGTGTGTGTTGATGAACTTGGGAAATTAATAGATTATCTTGCTCTCTTGATACTCTAGGCTTTTGATGATAAAGAGATTAAATTGTAATTCTAATCATGTATGCAAGCACATGTTTAAGATTGAAGATGAATTCCTTGACCAATATCTTTCTCTCATTGATTACTTTCTACAATTTACTTTGTTTTTGATTTACTTTTATTGCTTACATAAAAATCAGAAATCCCCCCAATTGGTTACTTTAGGAAATTCAATACATAATAACTACAATTGCCTCTCTGTGGAAACGAACTCTTTCTTATCATATACTTTAGGAAAGTGAAATTATTTTTGACGCATACGACAGCGATCAGATGGTACAGTGTAATGTGAAAAGGTTGTCTCTATATCACCACCTGTCTCTGGATCTTTGTGGCCCATTTCATTAAGAAATTTAGTCAGTGGTACTATTATCACAAGATACTGCCAATTGTAATCCGGATTGCGCCTTGCAGAGTTCTACACTATCCATTTTCCTTTTACCAACGCCAGCACTACCCAATGGTATCCAACACCTTCCTTATCAGTCAAACACATTGGTATAATGAGGTATGTGTCTTCAACATTCCCTGTGTAACTGTTCCTTAGCTTTTCCGGAATCCCACATCTCTCTACCTTTGCTATATATTTCGAGGCTATTGCGATTCCCAATATCGGCTGTATCAATATGTTTTCAAATATATATTAGTTTGACATACTATGAATCATCTTAGATAGAGAACATCATATCGTAACCAGTAAATTTCATGTTCATATCATTCTCTAGACCTACATAAATTTCAACTACCATTGTACACACATAAAATCGCCAATATTATTATGACAATTCAATAGACAATCAATTGAACGATGTATTTGAACAAACCAAGATTTTCTGTTACTTACATAATCATTTGTTGAGAGAATAATGTGGTTCTTGTATTCTGGTTTATGCGGCGATTCCATCTTTGATTTCAAAAATGTTGATGTAGTAATCAATAATCTCACCGTGAATGTTTTGATTATTTATTAGACACTGTATATGCTTTCCATTGATGATTACTTCCAGATCAAGATTACAGAAATAAAAACTATAAGCTTTGTCGCTGCATTTTCAACAACAACAAAAAAATAAATAAATGAATATGTTATTAAAAAGAACTAACATAACCCAAAAAAAAAAAAAACTATGTGATCTGAGGTGAATTACATACCATTCAGTTGCATTCTCAAAGAATGGCTGGATGAGTTTTTTTCGTTCTCACTGCATGATTTCCACAATTTTAGTCTTTGTGGCTTTTTCAGTTTTTTGGGTTCGGGTGGTGTGACGTCAATGTGACTGTCGACGTCAATTATTTCCCTTTGATCTTCCTCCTCCTTATTTTTTTCCTTTCCACCTTTCCTTTGTGCCCTTTTGCGCTTATGAGGTGTTTGACTTCGAAGTCTATACGGCTTTTGCTTTGGCCTTTCTCCCCGCTTCACCCGTTTGACAAGAGAACCGACCTGCTATTTTTGTCTTTTTGATGCTTTTGTATCATCGGATTGTTCCTCTGATTCGGTTTCCTCTTCAGTTTGTTCTTCAACTGCATCCACATTATACATTTGCTTCAACCCTTGCCGTATTGAATCTCCTGATGTAGTGCCAGAACAATCCTCTTCTGTTTCTTGTGTTGCCTTATGATTTACCTCATCCATTATTGCACCGAAACTCGGTGTGGTACCTGTATGGACATACCCACATTCATCTGGTTTTATTGTTGTAATTGGAGGAGTTTCATACACAACCACTTCCTTATTGTTCAACTCATCATTTTGTTCAACATATGGACTCTTCTATTCTATTTGAATGTCATCCTTCTGTTCTACTATTCCAACAGATATTCATATGTTTTCGATCACAGAATTGAGCTCTAAATCATCAACTTCTCTTATTTTTCTTCATGTATCAAAGCCGTCCCTCCAATTCTCCAAAGATTTGCTAGTTTTTGGTTCTTCCTGCAACTTCATTCCACTTTCAAAACCCTTCCGCCAACACCTTTCTTGAGTTCCCAAAGTATCTTGTGTTCCCAAAGTACTTGGAGTTCCATCTGACAACGACTCATTTATTTATGGAGTGTTTTCATTGTTCACAACCACTGAATCTTAGACTTCCATGTTTACTCTCATTGGTTGATCGTTCGCTGCAGAGTTCATTTCATGTTCATTTCCTTTTCCAGATGATTCTCCGTCTTGTTGTTGAGTGAACACATTTTCCAAATCATCAAATTCCTTCCTTGTATACTTTGGTTTAGTTGTTTTCATTGATTCCTAAAAAATCCTTTCCTCTTCCTGCCATTCCTTTATGTTCTTGTCAATCTCAGCAAGTCGCTCCGGTTCTCCAGCTTGCAACTCTACTTTGTCTTTGTTCCTTTCATACAGATTTCTCAAGAATATCGTGCTGCTGACAAACATTTTACTTTGAGCTTTTCCCATGTAATGAATTTCGTGCTTGTCGCATTCAAGAAAAGTGTTTTCTTCCTCTAGTTCCTTTATCTTATGCCTCTCTTCTTCCAGTTCTCTTGCAGGTGCCGATAGGACAATTAAATAGTTTTCATTAGCAGACACTGGATCAACAAAGTCTTGATGAAACTGCGAAGCATGATCAACACAAATCAAAATAGTGTAGACACTAAAACTGGATCAACATTGGTTGTTGACCCCATTCACATTGATCAACTTCTATTGTTGATCCATAAAAAGCTGACACTAAAACTGGATCAACATTGGTTGTTGACCCCATTCACTTGGATCAACTTTCATTGTTGATCCACAAAAAACTGACACTAAAACTGGATCAACTTCTGTTGTTGACCCCATTCACTTGGATCAACTTCATTGTTGATCCACAAAAAAATGGGACATTTGTAATAGTAAAGATAAATATAGTAAAAAAAATTTACCTGATGCTAGAACCAAGTCATATCGATTTCCTTCTTTTTGATTTTTTTGCCAAAATCAGTTACAAGCTTCTTGCACAATGTGTGTTGGTTCCATCGTAGGAATCTCGGAGTTGCATCTTCAAAATTCTCTCTTTTGTTGATGTACCCATCGGTATATTCGTAGAACCAACACTGCATAATATAAACAACAAGGTTAGTTTTATCCAATAATATACATTTCAGTCTCTACAACAATACACATTTTACTTTTACGAAATGAACGTTTTTTCTTACCACTAGGAGAGTTGTGCAGCCAGCGATAGTTCCATGTTCCCCTTTTTTTTTGTCAAGTTCGAAATCAAATATTCTACAACGTGATCCGTCCATGACACTTTGTCCATTAGTAAAATATGAGGCAACAATTTCCTTGGAAAGCTTGTAGTTCCAGCATTTGGGAATAAGAAAACCGTACATAACCACATAGCGAAAAGTCTCACAAAATGCACCGGATCAAACTCATCTTCTGCTGCCTTTTTCTGTTTGCTTACAACTTCATTTTTTCATTATTGCGGCTGGACAATCTGCTGGTCTTTTTGGTCTGAACTTTTTATTTAAGAATTCGCTGGAGTTAAGTCTTTTCTTCGGTTTCAGTTGCTGCTTCAAATCGTCACTCTCTATAAGTCTTCTCATCTTGAATATCAAAGCGAAATCTCTTCCTTCTAGAGAGCACTCTTTGGATTCTCCAAATTTGAACTTTTTGGTTTGTTTATTAAATGCACTCATCAGCAGCTGCATTGCAAGATTAATCTTCTTCAACCATTTATCACTCATAATTTGACTTATGTTTGTTACGTAAAATGGGCTGATTAAGTCCCAGAACGGAGATTCCTTCAGTGCTTGTGCAAGTATCGGTTTCTTTTTATTATTTGCATCTTCTACTTCAAACAGTTTTTATTGAAAATTCCCCATGTCAACCAATGGTTGGAGACATGCTTTGAATTTCTTTTCTTTTGCTCGTGACTTGCCTGCATACATGAAACTCAGATCACTTTCATTTTCAGTTTCGATTTTTAAACAACATATTTTATATACCAGCACAAGTATTCAAATCAATGTTTTTACCTTTGAGCTCTCTCTCTGGTTTGCCCTCTTTTGCTACTTTTTTTTTTCCAGATTTATTGTCCTCTTCTTCCGACCCTTGATCCTGTTCATCTGATTCTTCTTGCTCTTCTCCATCGGATTCTGATTCTGATTCTTCCTCAACTACCTTCTTGTTTTTCACCTTTCGTTGTGGTTCTGCTTTGAATTTGTTTTCTTTCGATCTTGACCCGCCTGCATACATGAAACTCAATCATTTTCATTTTATTTTCAATTTTTAAACATAGTTAGATATACCATCACAAATATTACAATCATTGTTTTTACCTTTGAGGACTTTCTTAGGTTTGCCCTTTTCTGCTTCTTTTTCAGATTTATTTTCCTCTTCTTCCGACTATTGATCATCTTCATCTGATTCTCCTTGCCATTCTTCTTCGGATTTTGATTCTGATTGTTCTGATTCTTCCTCAACCATCTTCTCGTGTTTCACCTTTCGTTGTTGTTATTCATTTGTATTCATGTTCTTCTTCTTTCGTGTTGCCTCTTCTTCAATTATCTTCTCGTTCTTCGCATTTCGTTTTGGTTCTTTAGCTTGCTTAATCTCTTGTGTGACATTTTCATCGTGATTCTACTTTTTTATCCTTGGTGATCTCCTAAACATTATGTTTTCTCAACCTGAGTTCAACAATTATTATAGTTAGCATTCATATTTTCATATTAGAAAATAATTTTTGGTATTGTTTTGGGGTAAAAACTGATTCAGCTGGTTTTGGTAAATTTGGGTGTGCCGCCGAGAAACGAATCTAAACCCTAAACAAATGCACTGCACGGGAGTACTTTAGATTCAAGAGATTAATCTGTACAATTATTGGTATTTTTTCTGGATACTTGTGTTGATAACCAAAACTATGTTGTTGGTTGAAATAGGTTGAAACCTATTTATATAATTCATAGTTGAACGCACCCTGATCTGTACAACTAATTCATAGTTGAACGCACCCTCATCTTCATCAAAGTCTTCGTCAACCTCATAATCTTCAATATCCCAACGACGTTGAAGTTCTGTTCGTATTACCTTGTTGATTTCTTCGAGGGTCTTTTCTGATGCTCCAGCTTCTTCTAACTGATCATATTGTTTAGAAAGTTTTCTGATATTAATACGTTTCCCTCCATTATTCACGATGAAATTTTCAGACTGTATCTCTTCTTTTGACATAAATGACGAAAGAACATGATAAAGAGGAGTAGGTCTTTCCAAACTCTCTGTCATCTGCACATTACTAGAAAACAACTGATCAGAAGCATAACTATCCTCACATCCCTTTGATTGCTCACGTACATACCCGTCATAAGGTTGTTGATATGTATGAGAGTATACATAAGGCTCCATAAGGTATGGTTGGTAGTTGTTATATGAATGAGGTTGAAATCCAAATTGATTACCATAATAATATGATGATTGGTCTTGTGCTCCGTACATGTTATGTCCATAAGGAAACATGACGACTCACAAGAACACAAGAAAAAATGTAAAAACAAAAACAAGCTAAACAAATAACAAACCAATTAACAACCGCTCCCCGGCAGCGGCGCCAAAATTTGATCCGTGTCGTAACCACAACAAATTAATCAAGATATTTCCCACTAATTAAATAAATAATATAGCAGTAGTAAGGATCGTTCCCACAGAGAGCTGTGTAATTGATATGTTATTTAGTTCAGCAAAATAATAAAACAAGGGGGATTATTTGATTAAAGTAAAATAGAAAGAATAACAAATAAAAGAATATGATCAAGGAATCCTTCGCCATTACCAAGCGATAACTGGATTACTATACTTATCTATCTTCGTTAGAACCATTCATCACCAACCGTAGGAAAGCAGCTAGCTCAGTGCTATCCTCAAAATCCTTTTACCACGGATACTAAGCTCTCCAATATCGATTCTATCCAACCGAACCACCAAGTAGTAGCTCACTCAAGGTGTAATCCGATCGAACGCTTAGGCTTTGTGAATTAGGTTGATCCCAGTAGTTAAACTCTTAGCTCAAGGTCCACTTGCTGGTGTTGTATTCACCCGCAATTTCTCCACAGAATCCCTCCGCAAGGTCTTGCAGTTTCTACTTGTGTATGAATTATTCGACGATTACTTATCTCCTAACCCAATACTAGCAATAGAACAATTAGTAAATCAATCTAGCGTGCACTCCAAATCAATCCAATAATTACTCATAAAGATCAAATAGTGAAAACAAACGATGATGTGATTAAAACTCCGAACAAACTTGTATAATAATAGAGCTTCACGCTAGAACATTGAATTCATCCTCAATCAACAAAGGTTTAGCAACTCATGATTACAAAAAGAATGGGTTCCCCCTAAAGGGGTAAACCCTAGGTTTTTAATGAAGAAGAAAAATATAATATGAGATGTGTCTTCTTAATGTATTGGGGCTCTCCTTATATAATACCCACGAATTATATGGTTTAGAATCCTTCCGGGAACGCGTTTTCCTTGATTTAGAAGCCCAAATTCGCACCTTTTATGTCTGTATACGGTTGGGTTTCCCAACCGAATGTTCCCCTGACTTTACGTACGGTTGGGGTGCTTCAGAATCTACTCCTTTGTTTTCCTTCACCATTTTGGCCATAACTTCTTCATCCGACGTCCGATTAAGCTCATTCTTTTTGCATTCTTTTTGTATCTTCGTCCTCTACAAGATGGTGTGTTCAAATCCTTCATATCTTCTAATTTGTACCTACGGTTTGGTTGAGAAAGCTTTCCAAACCGTAAGCTTCCCCGGGATTTGCATACGGCTTGCTTTCCTCGCCGTAACTCTGACTCTGAAAATTCTCTTGAACCCGGTGCATCTACAGTGGGGTTTCCCAACCTAGGCAGTTCTGTAACTCGGTCCTTTCCCCTTTTGAGCCATTTCAACCCCGATTCCATTGACTTTGGATGATTCACTTGAGTAAACACATAAGATAGAAAACAAGAGTAATATACAATAATTCACAAGAATATATAGCAATTACTAGCATGGATTCGACACTAAATGTATGCAAAATATGCGCTTAACAAATTCCCCCACACTTGGATTTTGCTAGTCCTCGAGCAAACTATCTAAAATACAACAACTCCATGTCGTCGAGGATACGGTTGCACTTAGCATGTGCAACATACCTTTAAACCCCTAGGTGTCCCTAGTGGACGAGTTATAGTCTCGTGAGGGTTTACCAGAGATATACCCACAAAACCTATTCCAACTTCAAAGCGTTCCAGCTTCCCAAGCATCCAAAGAGCTTTGAGGACATAGAGTTTCTGCATGCTAGTAATAAGAAGTTAGAAATACCAAAGAACATATTCTCATTCTTAAATGTTGAGTGAGAAATAACCACACCATAATGAGAGAACGCGTGTTTGAGAGCGATCAATAAGCATTTCGCCTCGACTTCTGCCTCACTTAAAAGGATTTTATGATAATTGCACTCAAAAAGATGGCTTTTTTATGGGTCTCACATGTGTGCAGGTAGGAATGAAGAGAGAATCCTACACACGTTGAATGGTGGGAAGGAAACCTTCCGAATAATTTCTGGAGACTCCACAAAATCGTGGAAAACAAAAATATTTTTCTGATGATCTCTAAGAAAGGAAATCAACCACTATAGCAAGGATGAGAGTACTTACCACCTTCACATCTGATTGCAATGATGAAAGCACCACTCTCACAAAGATCCAATAGAAACGTCTTCCTTTGGCTCGTCTTCTTCATCTTCTTGGTCTTCGTCTTCGGTCTTCAACCGCTGATGATAAACTCTTGAACTTCGTAGAACTCTGACAATTTATAACTCATTCTCTTCAATTTCCTTATTGCTTGATACTTCCTTATAGATTTTTCTTCCCCATGGCCTTATTGAACAAATAACAACCTAAATGCAAATCTTTTTGTATTTTCTCTTCTTTTTTTTTTTTTTTTTTTTTTTTTTTTTTTTTTTTTTTTTTTTTTTTTTTAAAAAGATTGCAACTACAAAAATAATAACGAAATTAAAATAACATGGCCATGAAAGAAGTACTTTACCACTTTGATCTTCACAACTTGTATTGTCTTTGTATCTTAAACTTCAATAACTCTCACCTTTTGATTTTCTTCGCTCTTGTAAATAAGTCTTCATACTTAGATATAGAATTCCGCTCCTTATGTGTAAGTCTCCAACATGTATATAAAAATCTGCTCATTCTATGTTGCTTTACTTGGATATGAAATTTGCTCTTACTCGTATTGTTGCTTGTAAACCTCAAACGTCTTCAACTTTCCTTGTAAATTTTGATGTCGCTCCACTTGTTGATGATGATGGTGTTTCTATGGATCTATTGTTGTCGAGAGAGAGAATGGCGCTAACTGCAAATCAAATTACAAGAAGGTGGTTTTCATATATAGACGTCACCCTCATGATTGACAAAATTAGCACTCAAGAGATCAAAAATAGTGCTTCTATTAGTGGGAGGTTGGGTAGCTCACCATTCTACCCGGAATTAACGTACGGTGACACACACTCAAAAGAAAGCTCTTTAGTCAGCTACAAAGAAATTTGGTATGGTGCCTCTGTTGATTTGAAAATAGGTAGTCTCCACTAATGATTGATCAACAACTCTAATAATGCATTTCTCCCTGCTCCTAATTTGCATCACCAGCATGATTAAATCCATTATTTAACACTCTAACAAGCAAGAAATCCGAATGTAGTTCCCTAACACTTCCAAGTTCAGTTATGTCGGTCAGAATCTCTATGTAAACATACCTAGAAGTATGCTAGTGACTCTAAAATCTCTACAAGTTGGAGGTCTTATTCAAATATATACAAAAATTTTGACTCAAAAAAGCTAAAAACTCTATATGCAAAAGACTCCCCCACACTTAAACTTCACATTGTCCTCAATGTGTAAAACTGAAAATTCTGAATTCTGACGTAACAGCAGATAAAACGCAAAAACTGTACAAATTGGTAAGGAATTTGGAAAAACTCCGTTTCACAAAAGTTGTTCATCTACGTGTTTTATGCACACTGTCAAAAGGGCACAATGTTTCGATAAACGGTCTGACAGTTATGGTCTCTGGACTGAACTACGCGCAGTCTGAATTTTTCTGACGGAAAGGTATTCGTCATAATTCTCTTCTAAGATAGATTCCGGACTCAATGAAATTAAACATGGGGATGCAAATATGCTATGAAAACAATAAAAACAAAAAATAAAAGGGTTTAAGATACAAAACCTATGGGTTGCCTCCCATTAAGCGCTTGGTTTAAAGTCGTCAGCCCGACTCTCTTGTTATCGTCCATATACCAACAATCTGAAAATCTGGTAGTCTGCCCAGAAAACAATCCGCAATTCTAATAACAACTTCACACAATTATTAGCATAACATATGAATAATGAAATTGTTATAACTTTAAAGCTTCCCCCACACTTAGTCCTTTCTACACTCGAAAGTGGATAGAGAACATAAAATAAGGGAACTTCTATAGGTTCCTCTCGATGAACCTGCACAATACTAGAATCAAACACATCAAGTGGTATATACTTAGAAGTAAAATAATCCTTCAGAATTTTAGAAGCACAAATACTCAATCCCAAGTGATGTGGATCAAAAGATTCAGAAATATGCAAAGGATTAGACAAACCTTCCACAATCTCTCGTATTACAGGATCCTCATCATTCTTAAAGAATTGCAATGAATTATTTACCTCATTTGTATCGTGGTCCTCTATCAAACTATTTAGCCATTCTTCGTCAGTTTCGCTTCAACCGAAATCTCAAAGATCATTATAATCCTTGGCTAGCTCAATTGGGTCTTCCACAACTTCAATAAAATTGGTTTCATTCTCAATCAAGATCTCTTCAACAAACTCGTCATCGAATCAATCATCTCCTAGAAATTCTAGTTCATTGGTGCAAATCCTAAAATCATTGTTTGAGTACGTTACACCATTTATAACAACGGTTATGTCATATTCGTTCTCCTCTTTTTGAATAGGCGAGTGATCGTTATTATGATCCGGAGTTGAAATAACATTACCATTATTGCAAGGATTTTCCAAAGGTTGCTCATCTTCATCAAAGTCTTCGTCAACCTCATAATCTTCAATATCCCAACGACGTTGAAGTTCTGTTCGTATTACCTTGTTGATTTCTTCGAGGGTCTTTTCTGATGCTCCAGCTTCTTCTAACTGATCATATTGTTTAGAAAGTTTTCTGATATTAATAGGTTTCCCTCCATTATTCACGATGAAATTTTCAGACTGTATCTCTTCTTTTGACATAAATGACGAAAGAACATGATAAAGAGGAGTAGGTCTTTCCAAACTCTCTGTCATCTGCACATTACTAGAAAACAACTGATCAGAAGCATAACTATCCTCCCATCCCTTTGATTGCTCACGTACATACCCGTCATAAGGTTGTTGATATGTATGAGAGTATCCATAAGGCTCCGTAAGGTAAGGTTGGTAGTTGTTATATGAATGAGGTTGAAATCCAAATTGATTACCATAATAATATGATGATTGGTCTTGTGCTCCGTACATGTTATGTCCATAAGGAAACATGACGACTCACAAGAACACAAGAAAAAATGTAAAAATAAAAACAAGCTAAACAAATAACAAATCAATTAACAACCGCTCCCCCCTAGCGGCGCCTAAAATTTGATGCGTGTCGTAACCACAACAAATTAATCAAGATATTTCCCACTAATTAAATAAATAATATAGCAGTAGTAAGGATCGTTCCCACGAGAGTCCGTAATTGATATGTTATTTAGTTCAAGAAATAATAAAACAAGGGGGATTGTTTGATTAAAGTAAAATAGAAAGAATAACAAATAAAAGAATATGATCAAGGAATCCTTCGCCGTTACCAAGCGATAACTGGATTAGTATACTTATCTATCTTCGTTAGAACCATTCATCACCAACCGTAGGAAAGCAGCTAGCTCAGTGCTATCCTCAAAAATCCTTTTACCACGGATACGGAAGCTCTCCAATATCAGATTCTATCCAACCGAACCACCAAGTAGTAGCTCACTCAAGGTGTAATCCGATCGAACGCTTAGGCTTTGTGAATTAGGTTGATCCCAAAGAGTTAAACTCTTAGCTCAAGGTCCACTTGCTGGTGTTGTATTCACCCGCAATTGCTCCATTAATCCCTCTCGCAAGGTCTTGCGCTTTCTACTTGTGTATGAATTATTCGACGATTACTTATCTCCTAACCCAATACTAGCAATAGAACAATTAGTAAATCAATCTAGCGTGCACTCCAAATCAATCCAATAATTACTCATAAAGATCAAATAGTGAAAACAAACGATGATGTGATTAAAACTCCGAACAAACTTGTATAATAATAGAGCTTCACGCTAGAACATTGAATTCATCCTCAATCAACAAAGGTTTAGCAACTCATGATTACAAAAAAGAATGAGTTCCCCCTAAAGGGGTAAACCCTAGGTTTTTAATGAAGAAGAAAAAATATAATATGAGATGTGTCTTCTTAATGTATTGGGGCTCTCCTTATATAATACCCACGAATTATATGGTTTAGAATCCTTCCGGGACCGCGTTTTCCTTGATTTAGAAGCCCAAATTCGCACCTTTTATGTCTGTATACGGTTGGGTATCCCAACCGAATGTTCCCCTGACTTTACGTACGGTTGGGTTTCCCAACCGTAGGTGCTTCAGAATCTACTCCTTTGTTTTCCTTCACCATTTTGGCCATAACTTCTTCATCCGACGTCCGATTAAGCTCATTCTTTTTGCATTCTTTTTGTATCTTCGTCCTCTACAAGATGGTGTGTTCAAATCCTTCATATCTTCTAATTTGTACCTACGGTTTGGTTGAGAAAGCTTTCCAAACCGTAAGCTTCCATGGATTTGCATACGGCTTGCTTTCCTCGCCGTAACTCTGACTCTGAAAATTCTCTTGAACCCGGTGCATCTACGGTGGGGTTTCCCAACCTAGGCAGTTCTGTAACTCGGTCTTTTCCCCTTTTGAGCCATTTCAACCCCGATTCCATTGACTTTGGATGATTCACCTGAGTAAACACATAAGATAGAAAACAAGAGTAATATACAATAATTCACAAGAATATATAGCAATTACTAGCATGGATTCGACACTAAATGTATGCAAAATATGCGCTTAACAGTATTCGATGCATGTAGAGCATCGCTTTTAAGCAAGCAGCTCAATATAATTGATGCATGTGAAGCATTGTTGCATTTGACCTGTCTTGGTCGGTCACAGAAACTAATGTCTTAAAAAGAGCATGACCGACCATTTTCATGAAGCTGCTGGGAGCTATCTATACATGCCAAAGGTTGGCCGGTCTGTCCCTATAGGAGAGTGATGGCTGGCAACTATGATGACATCTTATTGGTCGCCTAAGATTTAATCTAGGCAAGTCAATTCAGCTGGCGAAGTTGATCTGGCGAAGTTGGGCGACCGAGATGATTTGCGGCAGTTAATGGCTGTCGTTGATTTAATTTAGGTTTTAAAAACCGTGTGGCCAACCTATTTTGGGCCAGTGTTTTTTTGGTGTTGGCGCGCGCTGGGAGTTGTTCAATCGGCCAGCACAATAGCTTGGCCGCTGGTGAACGTATTTGCTCCTTGCACGTTGATTAAGGTCGAATCTAGGCTGGTCAATCTGAATGGTGAAGTTGAGCGGCCAAGATCGTTTTGCGGCAGTAATGAAATGCCGCTTAATAGAAATTAGGGTTTTGTAACTCGTGTGGCCAACTGTTTTGGTAAACGTTTAGTGGCTCTACTTGCGAGTTGGAGAGATGCCGATCATCCTAGGCATTAGTAGGACCGTCGGTGTACACGATGGCGCTTGTCCGACCATGTTAGGAGGAGACTAGGTTTGATAAATCGACTGGCCAAAACGTGCGGCCGTGATCGTTTTAAGACTGACATGAGAAGCCTACATTAAATTCCTTAAGGAATTTGGTGTGTCGACCAACCAACTTCCAGCTTTATTTAAAAGTACGTGCGGCGCATTTAAAGCGATATGATTGGTCGATGGGAAAGGGGGCCGACAAGCGGCTAAATGGAGTGTGGCCGATCGGCCACGAGTGGCGCCTGCTGGAGCAGATCGGCCAGCCAAGTGGCGTGGCCACGCCTCCCTTTGCTGCTGCTTTTACTTTCCGCAGTTCCTCTTTATTTCTACTTTTGGTAGGGTTTTGTTCCTACTAGTCCATGGCGGATCGGTTTCCTAGCTTACCTAGGTTTGGTCTCGACCAATAAGGTTCGAAATATTGCGCAGGGCGCAAAAACCTAATTTTTTCAAATTAATTAGGTTAAAATTTGAATGTCGCGAGCTGTCGCAAAGTTGGTCACATTTGGTAAATTATGTGTGTTGACACAAAATTCTTAATTTTATTCTCAGAGAGCAGTTAGCGCGTCTTCTGTTTGAGTACTTTCATGCAGACCTTAATCTTGATACGTCGGGAAATTCATGCTACTCAGCTGCGAGTGAACATTAATTGTCATGTCATACCAGTATTAAGGGTTCATCCGGGGAACATAGCATAGGAAGAGTACTCAATAAGCCATACATTAATGAATAATGCGGGCGAGAGATAAAATCTACAGAATATTTGGGGTTGTTGTTACACGCACCATTCTGGGTAAATTTTATATATAAATATATTGAATTGCTCAATACATATGTAAGTAAGGAGGCATGGGCACTCGTCACTCTTAAATGGCTCAGTTACTTTGCAGAAAAACGATGCATTAAATACAGGGCTTTACAATTTTATCCCTGAACTAAAAACCATCATCAACAGGTATCAAATTAGGTTGTTGATCCCTTTTATTTGGATCAACTAATGTTGTTGATACAAAAATATCTAAAAATCCTTCAGAAACATATTTTCACCCATTACCAGTAGAACAAATTTGCATACAATGGATCAATTTCTATTGTTTATCCTATTTTTATTTGGATCAACTTCTACTGTTGATCCAATTTTTATTTGGATCAACTACTGTTGTTGATACAAAAATATCTAAAAATCCTTCAGAAACACATTTTTCACCTATTACCAGTAGAACAAATTTGCATACAATGGATCAACTTCTATTGTTTATCCTATTTTTATTTGGATCAACTGCTGTTGTTTATCCCCTAAATTGGATCAACTTCTAATGTTGATCCAATTTTTATTTGGATCAACTACTGTTGTTGATACAAAAATATCTAAAAATCCTTCAGAAACACATTTTCACCCATTAACATTAGAACAAATTTGCATCTGAGCAAAATAATACTAATAGTTTGAACAGAAATATCAACATAACTAGCAAACATTCAAAATCACCAAATCATGCTTGTTTTGGTCACACAAAATACTCAGATTTGACGAGAAATCCTCCCACAAATATCCCAAGAACACTAACCAAAAATCAAAACTAACTAAACAAGACCAAAATCAAACCTAATCAGTAAATCGCAGTGTAAAAATCTGGCAAATACAAACATATAATCATTACATTAACAAAATCAAGACTAAAACATTCATGCATCAATTAAATCTGACATCAAAATTACGTTTTACCTGCTCAATTTTGCAATCTTCAAATCGTTCAATTAGGTTTTTGATGATGAAACGAAAGTGAAACTCGATTAGGTTTTGTGATGAAACCTAATTTATATGGTTGATTTTCAGTTTCTTTTCAGTTTTTCAGATCGTGGTCTGTTATCAGAGAGAGAAGAAACAAAGTTATATGGTTGATTTTCAGTTTCAACGGCTAGTGAATCAATTCTCAGCAACGGCTAGTGGATTAATTCTCGGTTTCAGTTTTCCAGGTGCAGATCTAAAATCGAGAGTGAGTGAGAGAAAACTGGGAACGAGAGAAATGGAAATGAAAATTTAATGTGTCTGATCTTGTATAATGTGAAATATATAGGGGGAGGGCATCTTAGTAATCTAATAATTCCGGTTTTTAATTTCTAAAATTAGTAGGGATATATTTATTTTGGGGAAGGATATATTTGTTGGGTTACAAAAGTAAGGACATATAAATAATGTACCCAATCTTAAAAATCCCTGGTACCCGTCGGTTCCGGGTACCCATTGGGTATCAAGAAAACTATAAAAAAAAACTTCGAAAACTTGATATCTTTCTCTTTTTGGTTTGAATCCAAAACTTTTTACAAAAATTTATTATTGTTTCTTCATTAATGTATTAAATAAAGATTAAATGTACGAAAAAAACAAAAGATGAAAAAAAAGCGAAGCCAAAACTAACAAAATACATATAATTTTGCTAAAAGAATAAATAAAAGTTAGAATAATCGGGTACCCATTACCCGCAGGTACCCGACGGGTATTACCCTTTTGGACTCGTTAAGATTCGGGTCCAATCAGGTAATTACCCGTCGATTCCAAAGTTGTTAATGTGTCCAACTTTAGGACCCGGAACCGGACCCATTTCTACAGGGTCTGGTTCCGGGTCCGGGTAATGGGTACCCATTGACAGCCCTAATTTGTATACGCTCTTGATTCAGCCTCCTTAGATCCAGAACACCACCCATTTCCTCCTGCAAGTTCACAAATTTGACCCAACTGATTTAATCTGATAATAGCATAAGCAAAATGTTTAGTGGTGGAATGAAAGGCAGCATCAAAGAAAATATGGAGTGTATGTTCATCAGGAACAGAATGAGAAGCATCTCTAAAATGGCCTTCACCCGGACGCCAACATTCACATTTACAAATACACGAAAGTATCATAGCTGAAGCTAGAGACAGAACAACAAAATATTGAAGATCTTTTTAGGTATAAAATAAGGCTTCTCTTAAATATAGCCCACACATTTACTAATCATATCCCAAAAAGTTTAAGTTAAAATGAAAAGCCAAAAGTTAAAATGACAAACCAAATAAGTTTTAATTTTCTACTAACAATTCAACTTAAATCTCCTTTTTACTCAAAATTAAAATAAACCTAACATTTTTTTGTGAATCATACTTAAAATTAATTATCATTGTTCTTAGTATTCTCACAAATTGAACAATTATATATACTTTGTTCCCCAAAACAAAATAATTTCTAATCCTTAATTTTCTCTAAAATATTTTTTCCTTAATCATGATTACATTGAAATTGATGTATATTCTAATTGTTCTTTTAAAGAAAAAACTCTACAACAACATTAATCGAAATGGAATAAACTAAGATTTGTTTTTTTTTCCTATGACCATTCTCCTAGAACTCCATAAACATAATCTATAAAACAAAAAAAAATCTCTAAGATGAAGTTTTTTTTTTCTTCTCAATCATGATTACATTAAGATTAATTGATGGTATTGATTATTTTTCAAAAACATTAATTATTTCAAATATCTTAACATAAATTCAATTAGATAATTAGCTTCTTTTTTTTGTTGTTGTTGATGTTGATTTAAAGATTTAATGATTGTCTTATTATTTTGGGCTATATATAATAATCAAATATAATTTTGTGTGCTATGTGGAATGATTATAAAGGTGTTTTTGGTTAGCTTAAGCACTTATTTTAAATGGGCTATGGTTAATAAATGTGAGGTATACATTTAAGAGAACCCTAAAATAAATAAGCGTAACAGGAAATAAGCATAGAATAATGTGCTGGAAAACTACTCGACAACGGTATCTCCAAATAGGCCATAAAATATAAACAATCTGATCTCTGTAAGATTTATCATGTATCCAATTCATACACTAATCAACAAAAGATATATTACGAGCTTGGCAGAAATAAGGGGATAAAAATATATCTTGCCAAACCGCTTCTACAAAAGTACATTTAGTAAACAAATGATCCACAGATCCAACAACATTTGACTGAATCAAGGACACACGATATCCATATGATTAAATCTCCCAATAATTTGTTTGACCAATATCCTAGCGATTATTGAGTTTAGTCACTTCTATTCCTCTACAAATATTAGTCCATATCCAAGATTTAATTGTTTTTTTCTTATAGTGCAAATTATCGGTTTTTATAAAGTATTTGCATTTAAGTATTTTACACCAGAGATGATCAGTACTTTTTATGAGTCTCCAAGCTAAATGAGTAAGTATAGAAAGATTAAACTTACGGGGATTTCTGAAACCTAAACACCAACTAGCTTTACTACGACACATAGAACTACAAGCCTTAATATAATAACCTCTAGATCCTTCTCTACGCTTCCACCATAAATTTCTCTGTAAGCATTTAGTCTATTTAAAGTTTGTTAGGCAGGGAAAAGCACATCATTTGATACAGGCATGACACTAGTGACAAAGTAATTAACACAGCATGACAAGCTTGAGAAAGTAACTTAGCTTTCTATCCTTGTATCCTATTGAAAACTTTGTCTAACATATTTTGATAGTTGAAGCTCTTTGCTTTATGAAAAAAGATAAGTACCCAAATAAGTATCTGTTTTTGTGATTCCACATATTTTTAATATTTTAACTAATAACTTACAATGCTTATATTATGAACACCTTTACTGAAATAAACACCAGACTTCTGATAATTTAAGGTTTGACCTGATGAGACACTAAAAACTTGCAGAATATCTAAAAAATAGTTAGCCTGATGTGTACTAGCAGTTGTAAATAGAAAAGCATCGCCTGCCAAAAATAAATGAAATATTGATGGACTAGTTGTAGTAACCTTTACACCAGTAACTAACCTACTTTGTTCAGCATGCAAAAGTAACTTAGAACGTGCTTCCATATATAGAAAAAAGATAGTAGATGATAATGGATCCCCTTGTCGAATACCCTTAGTAGAACTAAAGTTTCGCCAGGGGTTCCATTAACAATAACTGAATAAGAAACAATAGAGATACACATATAAATCAAATCACAAAATTCTTCAGAATAAACCATAAGCTTAAAAACATGGATGATAAAAGACCATTCCATACGATCAAAAGCTTTGGAAAAGTCTAACTTTGATAGTCATATGACCTACTTTATGTTTACAATTTTTCATAGTATGCAAAGCTTCATGTGTAAACAATATTATCAGTAATTTATATATTGGGTGTAAAAGCGGATTGTGAAAGCAAACCATCTAAAAAGGTTTAAGACGATTAGCTAACATTTTAGATATAATTTTATAAAGAGCATTATTTAATTGTAGGATCAGAATATCGCAACATCAATACCTTTGCGAAATCTTTATACAACACACTGCGAGAATATCGCAGACTGGTTACAGAAATGACGTAACAGATGACGACAGCCTAAACACGAGAAGGATGTGGAGACCTAGCGAGATTTAGGAGTGTTGCGAAATTTAACATTTGTATACTTGCGAGAATATCGCAAGCCAGATCCAAAAATAAAGGACAACTTAGCTGTCACCCACTATGTAATATCCTATATAAAGAGCCAAACAGGCTTGAGAGGAGAGAGAGATCTTTTTAGAGTAGAGAGAAAGTTTGGAGGAGAGATAAAGTCTAGAGCAATAGTTGTATTCTTGATTTCATTTCCTTTTTATAAAGTTCTTTAACTCAATTAATAAAAAGTGTGATTGTTAATCTTAAAGATGGGTTGATTATTATGAATTCTTGTGAGGGATGTATTGTAGGATTTCCTGCAACTACATAATGGCGCTAGAAACAGGGATTGAAGGTTGATATTGTGATTTGAAAGAATTTGGAGTAGTAGATAAAGAATTTCATATAATTTTCAACAACTCATTAAGATTGAAAAATGGCTAGAAGAAGAAATACATCAAAACAACCAACAACTATTAGAAGGAGTAGAAGACTTGCTGGAAAAGGGAGAGATGAAATGGAGGAATCTTCAAGAGTGAACACAAGAAACAATGGAGAAAATCAAGTTCAACCGCCAATTCAACGTACACCAATACAAAATAGAACTGTGGATTATGACAGAGTGAGTGTACATACTTGGCGATCAGATTCTGTAGATGAAATGGGAGAAGAGCAGCAATTAGGAAGCAATGGACGAGAGGAGAGAGACCAAGAAGTAATTGGAGGAATAATTCATGGAAATGAAGAGATTGCAGCGTTAGAGGCATTGAGGCAAAGAATACATGAAGAAAGGCGATTAGAAGCAGAAGAATGTGCAAATCTGACAAGGCAAAATCATGAGTTGAGAATGGAAAACATGATATTACAAAGTAGAAGGTCAAGAAGCACTACATATCAAGTTCAAGATCAGTTAGAGAAGAAATAAGACGAAATTCGCCTGTAGAAAATGCTAATGAAGATACTCGAGAGGAAATACAAAATCCAGAAGAAGAACGTCGTGAAAGAAGAGAAATAATAGAAGATCGTTGTATTCAACATGGTGAAATTCTTCAAAATGGACAAAACAACGGAAATCAGGGAAATAGGCAACGTCGGGAACGAAATAATCAAGATGGCGAAGAAAATCAGGGAGAAGGAAGGAGAACATTACATGGGAGAGAAGTTCAAAGAAATTGACAAATAATTGAAGATGAAATCGAAAGACATTACACTGAACAAGCACGTTTAGCTTGCGAGAGGGAAAGACTGAGAGAAGAAGTGGAAGAACAAGAGCTACAAGAGGCAATTCGCCAGAACAATCATGATAATCGAGAAAGAAGGCGTGAACAAAATCGCAATAATGGTAATATCAATGAAGAATATGATAGAGTACAAAGGAGAGCTGAAAGGCGGCAAAGAAGAGAAAATGAGAAATATAATGGTGTGCGAATTCATGAAAGAAATGAAAGAGAAGATCGCAGAGAAAGACGAGAAGAAAATGATGAACAAGAAAATCAAAATAGATATGAACGCAGAATAAGAGAGGCGGAGTTAAAAAGACCAATGGATCCAATATCTGGTGTAAATGAACAAATTTTGAGAGAGCTAGAGGAAATGAGAGGAATGTTAAATAATAAAAGAGAAGGAGGTAGGAGACAAATGGATGAAGCCATATAAGAAGCTGCGAAAACCCCATTCACACAAGAAGTATAATTAGGAGGAATACCCCCAAAGTGCAATTTACCTGCGTTAACCAGCATTTTTGACGGAACAACTTGTGCAGTACAACACATCAAAGCTTATGTGAGATGTATGCTACAATGGGAAAACCATGATGCTGTATTGTGCAAATATTTTGCATCAAGTTTAACAGGAGAGGCCTTGAAATGGTTTGAAGGTTTGCCAGAGAATACTATACAATCTTTCAACCATTTGCAGGCTACATTTTTAAGGGCGTATATAAGTAACAATTCCTCGCGACCTGGCATTGAAGATGTATTTGGGTTAAAGCAAAGGGTTGGCGAAAGTTTGAAACATCTAACCATGAGGTGGAAGACAATGTGTAGTGATATGGCTGGTCGTGTGGATGAGAGATATCTCATTCTATCCTTCATTAACACTATGTTCCCAACCAATCTGTTATACATTCAAATTTTCAGAATCAAGAATACGATCACAATGACTGAGTTGCGAGAATTTCAGGAGGAGTATATTGCTCTTGAGGAAAAGCAAAATGAGATGGAATCATACCCAGTTACGAACACAAGTTCAAAAGCAGCGAATGCAAGCTTGTTACCTAAGTTGATAAGTACAGTGGCGAGCACTTCGCAAGGACAACAAGAGAAGATAATGGGAGATAGTCAGCAGAAACTAGTAGCTATGGGAAGTCGTGATCAAGAAGAATTTGAGAGAGAAAGAAACTTCTATAGCCGTAGTAGAAATAACAAAATTCAAAGACCTGATCAGCCACAAGAAACTTATGGAGGTCAGAGGCAAAACTATCACAGAGGACAGGGAAGTCATAAGGTAATATGGGAAGAAATCAAAATGCCACCTCTGAATGCTAGTGTGGAGAAAATATGGGAAGCTATAATCTTGATGGAAAACATACCCGCACCATGGAACATGGGGAGTGAACCACCTCCAAGCCACATAATTCATGAATTTTGCTCTTATCATCATTTCCATGGACATTCAACAAATGACTGCAGAAATATAAAGAGAATCATTCTCAGGATGATAGATCAGGGAAAATTAAATCATTTTCTAGTAGGACAACCTCAATCTCAGCCATTACCACCTCCACCAGAAATTCGCAGGACAAACACAACAAAGGAAAGAGAAACATTTGTAATAGAAGTTGGAGCAAAGGCAAAGAATCTGTTTTGTCACTCTATTGTACACTCGTACAAAACAATCGAAGACTTTCACGATAACATTCTCAGCAGGGTTTTCGTAAGAGATGCCGATGATAGAGAAATAATGAACATTTCGAAAATATCGTCATTAAAAGAATGGAAAAAGCAGACTATTTCTTTCGCCGCAGAAGAAGTACCTGAGGGTGGAGAAATGCACGATAACCCATTAGTGGTAAGATTGGAGTTTAACCCAAAACCTAGTGATGATGAAGATGATGAAGCTGAGAATTCATGGGCAATCAACAGAGTTTTAATCGATACTGGAAGTTCCGTGGATATCCTTTTTTATCATGCTTACAAAACTATGGGAGGAAAAGATGAAGATCTAATACCTTCAACCTATAAAATCTATGGTTTTAATGGTACTGCCAATAAGCCTAAAGGAGAAGTCAATATGCGAATTCCATTGAAAGGATTGTCCTCTGAAATTCTGTTCTGTGTAGTCGATGTGGAATCACCATACAACGCATTGATTGGACGACCTTGGTTACATGGGATTCTAGGTGTAGCATCAACTTTCCATGAATGTATCAAGTTCCCTCATCCAAGTGGTATTGTCATCATAAAAGGAGATTGGGTTGAAGGAAAGAAGTGTTATGAAATTGATATAGAATCTTGCGAAGAAGAAGAATTGGAAACATAACATCAGAGAAAAACAAAAAAGTGAAAGATTGATGGTAGATGCAATAGAACAGAGAGAAGAAGAAACGCTGCAAAACCAATGCATGCTGAAGATAAGAAGTGGCGAAGGTTTTGCAAAAGATAAGAAAATAACAGAAAATTTCAAAAATACAGAGGCAGAAAGTAGCATAAGTAAGAGACTTAAAGAATGAATGTACTTGTTGACTGCCAAAGTAAAAATTGGGAGAAGAAAGAAAATGTATGGTTGATTTGTTTCAAAAAAAAATAAAAAAAAAAATTATGAATAACAAAGATGAGATTGCGAAAGTGCTGATATGCAGAAGAATAAAATATATTTTATGAATGACAAAGATGAGATTGCGAAATTACAAAAGAGCTGATTTGCAAAAGAAGAAACAAAACAATCAGAAAGGGGCGAACCTTCTATGCCGTACACCCTAGTTCGCGAAATCAAAATTTCGCAAGAGGCAAATGTAAGACCTAAAGTGCGTCATAGAAGGGGGTACCTGTTGCATGGCTTAGCGAAAAGGTTACACCGCCCCTGGAACCTGAGTCATGGAGATTTGGGGTCAATAAAGCCCATCCAGGAGAGGTACCTTGGATTTTCAACCTAAGCTTATGACTTAGGTTGGACGACCGAGGGTCTCTTCTAAGGAGTGCGACATCTGATCAAGGCACCGAGGTACACGGTTGAGCCAAGAGTGCCTGGGGCGTTTGAAGCGTCTTGGCCATTCTTGGCAAGTCTTGACTTATGCTGCACTCGGCCCGAAGAAAACCCCACTTAGGGTGCAGTCTCGTAACCATAAGCCCTATAGGCAAAAGGGATAAGAGGCTGCGAAAACAACTGGTTGTTGTTAAGACCGGATGGGAGGAGCCAACCTTGTATGGTAGAGGTACGTCTCCTTGAAGGGGCAACCAGGGGAAAGATAAGGGTGGCACCCTTCATTAGGGAGCTGATAAGTGTCTTAAGACGCAAATGTCATGAGGCTTTATTTTCGCAAGAAAATTTAGGCTTGTCATATTTGTGTGACAATCTTGAAGAGGCAATAAGACAAAAGAGAAAGATAAGACGAGATCAATGGGTCAATACATGAAAGTGTAAGGACGTCCTGCGATTTCGTCGCAAGACGGCAATGTCATGGGGCTTTATTTTCGCATGAATATTTAGGCCTGTCATATTGTCGCAACAAAAATCACAAGAGAAAAAAGTTAAGGCAAGATCAAGGGGTTTTTGCATGCAAGTGCAAAGACGTCCTACGATTTTGTCGCAATGACAAGAGGTGGCAAAATAAGACCTTTAACTAGGAAGGCAAAATAAGACCACATAAGAGAAAAAAAAAATGAAATCTTGGAAGAAACCAAGAAATATCTAATTATGAAAATTCAAGAAAAAAACAAGAGACTCGAGGCATGAATACATGTTGCTATTCAAAAGTAACTTGCTTAATCTTTCATTTGTATACAAATAACAGAGGCAACTATAGGAATGAATAGAATAAGAGCATGTTATTTGTCTCCATATGATAGATTTACGCACGCATAAAATGTAAGATTGATAATATATTGATTAACCATATTGCAAAAAAGAATTGCTTTTTTAATATGTGCAGAAAGGAACAAAAAAGGTAGAACTTGCATTTGAAGATTCAAGAAATTCGCAGAAAAAGATTACAAAGATTGGAGATTAAAAGAATGAATGTACAGATATTACAAAAAGATAAAGAAGGAAATAGAACTATTTCTTGTTTGACTCCTCTTCTTCATCATCTTCATCAAATCCTTCTTCTTCTTCACCTCCATCAGATTCCTCTTCTTCACTAGCATCACTGTCAGAAATATCCAGAGGACGTGCATTCTTGGGGATTTCTTCTAAGAGGCAAGGATATGTAGAATGAGGGATGTTATTGTCGTCGCAGACCGTCTTAATAGTCTGATTGCGAAAAAGAATAGCGTCATTCTTAAAGTTCGCAACAGTAATCTTTAGTTGACTCTTCAGTCTAGAGCATTTATCATTGCGAGAAGAAAGATCCTTTGCGAGCTGCTCCTTTTCAGACTCAAGTTCTTCAATTCTTTTGAGAAACCTCCCTCAAGCTTCTGCGAACATATAACAATGAATCAAAGAACTTGATGACAATTTATGAAAGACAAACAATTAATAAAGAAGAATAATTAACAACCTTCTTTGTCAGAAATCATATCCCTAACCAAGGCCGTGTGCTCAGCTTGAAGACTAACATTTACACCTAAATTATTTCTGGCGTCATCTAGAACTTTCGCAGCCCAAGCGAATTCATCATCATTATTTATGATAAGAAGGGAGCGAATTTGATTCTCTCTTTCGCTAAGTACATCATTTCTGCGGTTAGAATCATCTCGTTCAATTTGAACCTCAAAAAGGGTTTTTTGGAAATTCGCTAACGCTTGAGCACCTTGTCTAGCGATGCGATCTTTATCATCTATGAGATCACTGATCTTGGTTCTTAAAGTATTGATTTTCTCTTTAGAATTAAGATAGAAACGTTTAAATTGGTTGGCTAAGCCCAAGATGGATCTATGGTCAATTTCTAAGAGGTGAAGTTTGGATCTGAGTTTATTTATGGGAAGAGATTTAATCTTGTCATTTGAAAAACTATTTAAGGAATTATTAAGGTGTTCAAGGAGGGTATTATTATCCATAGAATTGGGGAATGTGTGAAGGAGAATGGCTTCATCAGAAAGATTATAGACGTCTGCGAAAATGATAAGTTAGATGAGGGAGGATAATGAGAAAATAAAATAAAGGAAAAATGAAAAGTTTCATATCATAAAGTTGCTTATTAGCATCCTGAAGACTAGATATTTTGTCCTTTTGAGAATAAGAATCAGCTTCTAATTGTTTGTTCTTCTCGCGAAGATCAACAACTTCAGCTTCCAGTTCTTCGTTTCTCTTGCGAAGTTGAAGATTCTTCTTTTCAATAATACCACGTCTCTTTTCCAAATCTGAGGCAACAACAAAAGAAGCTTTCCCAGTCTGCGAAGGAAAATAAAGAAATTGTCAAGATATAGTATAACTTTAATCATAATTATGAAGAAAAAGAGAAATGAAGGCATACCAAGATACCAAGAGAATTCAGAAAGCTAGGAGTCACTGATCTGGAGACCCCATGAAGAGAATCACCACCATCTAGTAAAGGGGCATCACAGATGTTCGCAAGAGCTCTGCATGTGCCAGTGAGATGATCATCCCCAATCCCTTGCACGGAGTCAGAGAAGATGCTAGACAATTGTGCCATTGAAGATTCAGGTGGAAAATCTTATCTTGCAAAAGAACTATCAAGGTCATTATCATCATCATCAGAACTCTCGCCAAATCGAAGATTTGAAGGAGAAGGAGAATGAACTTTTCGGTTCTTTGAAGGTGGGCAGCAAATTTCTCCTTGCGAAGAGAACCTTTACCTTTGCCTTTGGTCTTCGCAACCTTAGATCCTTCTTCGTCTTCAACAACTACAACACCAACCTTCTCACACAAATGAAGATAAGAAACAGAGGCAACAATATTATTAAAAGTATAAAAAATGTTTCTTACTTCATCTGTGATGGAGCATAGAGCAGATAAAGTGCTAGCCTTCCCAGTCCTATTATAGCTCGATCTTAGCTTTTTAATCTAAAATTTTCGCAACAATTAGAGAACAAGAAAGTAAAAACAAATGAAAGATTATGAAGTGAGCAAGATTTACCTCTTTCGCTTTCTCGGGCCAATTAAATACCCAAGGTTGATAAGTGGCGAGATTCGCAGAAAGCACATTTGAACCTGAAATATAAGGTCCCTTCAAAACCAGTGGAAAGACGCACCATCTGTCGTCTTTAGAGTGACGAGGAATATTATTCTTGCCAGAATGCCAATCAATGTCCTGCATAAGTATTCTATCGCTGGCAATATTTTCTTTCCTCTTCAAGCGAGCACCCCAGCGAGTTTTATCATTTTTCATGTTTATTACTTCGTAATTTTCAAAGAAGCTCTCTACTGTGTATTTTTCGGCGAATATTTCTAAATCCTCAAATTCAGGATCCCTGACTTCTTTTGGATAAAGAGATCCTTTACCAGCACCGCGGTTGGCGAATTCAAGAATTAAGCGAATGCAGTCCCCACTCAATTGTTAGATGGCTCGCGAGAATTTCGCATGAGCAAGAATTTCGTAAAACAAGGGAAGATTAGGATCATAGAGAGGAATGGGAAGGCCATCGAGAATCTGACCAAGCGAAATTATGATTTCTTTATCATCACAATGATCATCAGAAAACAATTTAGCAGAAATAATGGATTTAGCTCCTTGATCGGGAATGGTGGCTAATGTAAAACCTCTCCCTTCGAGATCTTTCTGAATTCCTTCAAGAGAAGTTTCATATTTACGACCAGCTGGAGCCATTTTCAGTATGGGAATGAAGAAGAAATTAAAGATCAAAATAAGTAGAAACAAGAAAATTTACAGCAGCAGGAGCGGAATTTACGGAGAAACGGTGAAGAAAAGTTGCAGAAAAGATAAGAAGGAAAGTGAAAAAGAAGAAGAGAAAAATGAGAAGAATATATATAGAGAAGAATTCTCGAGAAGATAAGCACATTTAATGCGAAGAATAGACGTGAACGGTTGAGAAATAGCGGTTGAAAAGGACGTGTCAAGAAATGGATGGAAGAAGAGATACGTGTAATAAATTTTGCGTAAAAGTACAGAATCATGTCAATACAGAAGAATATGGAAAAATGAACGGCTGTGGCATTTTGAAGTACTAATTCTCATGACATTCTCTCCTTCGCAGAGAAGACATGAGAAGAGGCAAGATGTAGGAACAGAATATCGCAACATCAATACATTTGCGAAATCTTTATACAATACACTGCGAGAATATCGCAGACTGGTTACAGAAATGACGCAACAGATGATGACAGCCTAAACACGAGAAAGATGTGGAGACCTAGCGAGATTTAGGAGTGTTGCGAAATTTAACATTTGTATACTTGCGAGAATATCGCAAGCCATATCCGAAAATAAAGGACAGCTTAGCTGTCACCCACTATGTAATATCCTATATAAAGAGCCGAACAGGCTTTAGAGGAGAGAGAGATCTTTTTAGAGTAGAGAGAAAGTTTGGAGGAGAGAGAAAGTCTAGAGCAATAGTTGTATTCTTGATTTCATTTCCTTTTTGTAAAGTTCTTTAACTCAATTAATAAAAAGTGTGATTGTTAATCTTAAAGATGGGTTGATTATTATGAATTCTTGTGAGGGATGTATTGTAGGATTTCCTGCAACTACATTAATCTAATAGGATGGAGGTCACCCGGTGAAGTGGGAACCTGAACTTTAGGTATCAATGAAATAAAGGTATGATTAACACCAGGGTCAAGCTGTTTAGTCCTGATATTTTTTGAACCCATGCAACTAAATCATTTCTAATAAGATCTCATATACAAAACATATTTAGCCTAAGTTTGGTAATGCTTTTTATTTTCCCAAAGCACTTTCAAAACCTATATATGTCAATAATTTTTGATATTAGTGTTTGGTAAATAAAATTTAAAGTGTTTTTTATCCAAAGCACTTCCCAAATTCTTCAACTTTTAAAAGCTGGGGAGGAGGAGCTTTTAAAAGCTACAAAATCATAAGCTTTGGTCTCACCTAAGTTTAATGCTTTCTTTGTCTTTTTTATCCATATTTTATTTTATAAATGACAAAAATTACCCTTAAATTTATATACAATCAATTTTTAATATCATAAAGGTCTGTTTACAAGAAAATAAACTACATAGCAGGCAAGCGAGCAACAAGATGCGCCGCAAGCCCCTTTTAATTTTATCAATTTTTTACTTTTAATTTTATTCTTTAAAATTATTTAAAAATAGTGGATATGAAGAATTACACAGGGTCGATTTGGAGGGTTGGCAGCCTAGCAACAAGCTGAGCACCAACACCCCTCTGAATAACAACTCCTAATCTATGGAATAGAAAACTACCATGACCACTACATGCATCAAGATTAGCTAAACAATTCTTAAGCATTTTCAGAAACACAAAAAAAATCCTCACCAAGCTCCCCTAAGGTAGTGAAGGACAGAACCCACAAGCCGTACCCAACGAGCACAAACCCCATTTGGGAAAGAGTGGGATGCCAAGTCGATAACACAAAACAACTCTAAACTGTCTCGGCCCAAGACATTGATGGAGTCCGCCTATGGTACATAACCTTATCTTGAGTTTTAGTAAAACTCGTTCCCAGGGAGCATAAACATGAGGCTCGTTCTTTAAAATTACTATTTTTTATTTTCAAACTATTTTATATACCTTTTCATTTAATTTTTCAGTAATAAAAATAAAAACAAATATTTTATTAAATAATAACTTAATTTTAGTTTCATTTTTTGTTTGAAAATTATATATTTATATTAAAAAGTGGTTAAGTGAAATATTATTTTTTTAAATCATAATAATAGTGACAATTAGTAAATTTAATATTATATACATTTATATTTAATACTAAAAAAATTAATTATTTTTAAACCCAGTAAAATTGAATAAAACTATTTGCAGAGATATGTCTAGTTTTGTCATTTGCTACAATAACAATGGCTAAATCCGATATTTTACCAAACACACTTTGATTGTTTTTTTAATCAACTTTAACTTTAATTAATATTTTACCAAACGTCTAACTGCTTTTTTCTCACAGCACATTACAACAAGGCACAACAGAAAAGTGCTTTTACAAAAGCCACAACAATACCAAACTAAGCCTTAGTCTCATGCCCAGGAATTTTACAAAGCAACAAGTTGTCATCCAAAGTTGAAACCTTTGTAAATTTATATGAAAATATCGGATTCAAATCAGTAAGTTCTCCATATATCTCTCTTTTCGTCCCTTCCAAATTTTAATCTTTTTTTTTTTTAGTTATGAAAGGATTAAAGCTAAAGGAATTAAACAAGAATAAAGTGAATGTTTTGAATTGAACGAATTATTCATAAAAGCATAAGTGTGTTTTAAGCCAGAGATGAAGAAATTGAACCTAAAATTAAAACTTCACTTTCTTATGATTACAAGTTACAATATTTGGGAAATCAGTGTTTCCTTTATATACTGATTTATAATTTACTGTTATTGATTCGATCAAAATGTCTCCAATTGATTCTAATATCCTATCATTACTATTTGGATAAAATTATTAATCGTTTGCAATTGATTCAGAATAATTATCTTGTTTTTTTACCTAGCACTTTTAGGGGTGACTTGAAAGGAATTATGGGCGATTAATAAAACAAAATAGGGTCACCCAAACCTAAAATGAACCCACCCCTTATCTATGACTTTTCGAAATAGCTAATCTGCCATTTGTAATCTGTAGTTAATTAGTATAAACGGTAGTTAGTGTTTATATAGTTAGTGTTAGGAAAATTTATTGGAGTTATTTAGTTTTAAGTTTTAGAGTGGAAGAACAAAAAAATAAAAAGAAGAAAAGTGGTAGAAAACCATTTTTATAGTGACCCGTAAATCCATCTATATTTTCCCCACTTAGCCACTGCGGTTATCCGGCAGTGTAAGGTTTTCAACGGGCGCCGCAACGGTCATCCATCACCAACTTCCCAGAAGGCCACCCATCCCTGGATTGCTCCCGCCCGAACACGCTAAACTGCAGAGTTTTCTGCATACTCAGGAGCCAATTGTGCTGAAAAGGCCCCGGTGTTAGGAAAGGACAAATCATTACTTATATTCCATTTGACCAACCACTGCCGAATATCGGGGTATTACAATACCACCACCTTAAATTGGAGCCGTCCTCGGCTCCAGAATATATTCGCAATCCAGATCTCCGACGTTCCCTGCCCCTCCTGAGAAGCACCTGGATCAACCCCGTCCAGTGTGCATTCCCACCCTCGGCAGGTGACCCATCTTCGGCTGTGATACCATTTGTAATGACCCGTCCCTCCACAGATACTGTCGCACTGACCCGTCCCTCCACCGATACTGTCCGCACTTAGACATTGTTGTTATCCGGAAATGTGGGGTTTTCAACGTGCATCTTTGCGGTAATCAAGCAGCAACTTCCCAAGAGGTCACTCATCCCTGGATTGCTCCCGCCCGAGCACTCTTAACTGGAGAGTTTTCTGCCAACTCTGGAGCCAATTGTGCTGAAAAGGTCTCGGTGTTAAGGAAGGACAAATCATTACATATATTCTATTCGGCCAACCACTGCCGAATATCGGGGTATTACAATACCACCACCTTAAATTGGAGCCGTCCTCGGCTCCAGATTATATTCAAGTAACCCAGATCTTCGACGTTCCCTGCCACTCATGAGATCAGTAGTTGAAACCATCATGTCCAGCATACTCTCTCATCCTCGACAGGTGACCCATCATTGGCTATGATACCATTTGTAATGACCCGTCCCACCACCGATACTGTCCCCACTTAGCCACTGCGGATATCCGCAGTAGTGTCGTTAAAAATCCCACACTGTTGGATAACCGCAGTGGTAAGTGAAAACAATATTGGTATTAGTTGGGATACACTTAAGGACGGTTCGCTTGTGCTCGGGTAGGAGAGTATGCTGGGATGTTATGCCAGATACTGGTCTCACAAGAGGCAAGGGACGTCCACATTATACCGAGGCCTGATGGGTTCACTTGAATGAGTTGTGGGAAAAAACTTCTCAGTTAAGCGTGCTCAGCCGAGAGTAGTCACGGGATGGGTGACCACTAGGGAAGCTGCTGCTAGATGACCGCAGTGATGCCCGTTGAAAATCCCACACTATCGGATATCCGCAATGGCTAAGCGGGGACAATATCGGTGGAGGGACGGGTTATTATAATTTTTTTCTTAAACAAATAACATACATGGATGGGTATGAAGAAGAAAGGTGGAAAACATCATGAAGAATATCATGTTGAAGGTTCAATAACGGTCACAGAGACGATTGAATGCATTCAACGCCATTAACGTCGCGGAATCGGTAGATAATTGAGTACTTTATCTACCGATTATACTCTTCTGTTCCAATAGAGAAGCACAATCGGTAGTTTCATGATGTTCATTTTCCACTGATTATACAATCGGTAATCTCGTGATGTTCATTATGATAGTAGCCCCAAATTCTTATTTTTTCCAAACTAATGAAATTTCGAGTTTCTTTATTTTCACATTCGGTAGTTTCGTGAGGTTCATTATCTACCGATTGTGATAGTAGCCCCAAATTCTACTTTTTCAAAGTCTAATAAAATTTTGAATTTCTCTACTTTCACAATCGGTAGTCTCGTGATGTTCATTATCTATCGATTGTGATAGTAGCCCCAAGTTCTCATTTTTCAAAGTCTAATAAAATTTTAAATTTCTCTATTTTATCACAATCGGTAGTCTCGTGATGTTCATTATCTACCGATTGTGATAGTAGCCCCAAACTCTGTGTTTTCAAAGACTAATAAAATTTTGAATTTCTGTACTTTCACAATTGGTAGTCTTGTGATGTTCATTATTGTTTATGATTCACCATTAATAGTGTTATATAGTTTGAATGCTTGTTTAGTCGAGTCCGGAATCGATTGAGTTTTCCTTCATCCTTATTGCTAGATTAGGGTTTTCAATACGTAAACGTTGAGTAATTTCTGATCATAAGTAGCATAATTGTGGGTAGTGCTTGTAGTGATATATCCTACTAGTCACAAGTGAATCATAACCTTTGTTAAAACGGATTAGTGCTTTTATACGTTCGTTTGCATTGATTAGTCTTATTCCATAGAACTTAGTGCTTTTAGGGAATTAAACTTAATTGTGCTTTTACACTTTAGGTTGCTTTCTAGGAAGAATTCACATATACATCTTTTAATGTGGTTGTGATGAAGTCAGGGAATTACCGGGATATACTTGCGATCAAGGTATCCCAGGACTTTTAGTAAATGAGACATTAAAATTTCAATTCTAGTCATTGGTGGAAATACATGTTTGTGAATGATACTATCCCGTGACCAATATCTTCTCCTTATTGATTATTCAAATTATTTTATTGCTTTCAATTACTTTTATTGCTTTGCTAAAACAAAAATCCCCCCCTTGGTTACTAAGAAACTGAAATTTTATAACAACAAAAGCTTCTCTGCGGGAACGATCCTTTTTTACCCTTGCTATATTATATATTTTAAGTTGTGAGAAAGTAATTTTATTTTTGACGCATACGACAACGATCAAATTTTGGCACCGCTGCCGGGGAGGCAGCAGTTGTTATTTTGTTTTGGTTTCTTATTTTTATTTTGTTTTAATTTCGTTTTGAAAATTGTGTTTCATGTACCTTACTGAAATACAAACCGAAAGAAGCAATGGGTGATGCAAATCGTACACTCAAGGAGCTAGCTTCTCAGAAATTGGACCAACAACAATGGTGTATTCAAGCAACTTCCACTTTTGATATCAAGCCAGGGTTGATTAGTCAAATACCAAAGTTCCATGGATGTGCATGGGAAGATCCGAACAAACATCTTATGGAGTTTCAATGGTTGATGACAAACATGATACCTAATGGGGATAATGCAGAGGAAGGAATGTTGCGTGCTTTCCCTTTCTATTTACTCGATGCAGCTAAAGATTGGTTATATTGCTTACCACCTGGTAGTGTTACAACATGGAATGTATTGAAGAAACTCTTCCTAGAGAGATATTTTCCCGCATCAAAGGCTACTCAAATTCGCAAGGATGAAACAAAGTGTGGGGGAATCATTGTATGAATGTTGGGAACGATACAAGAGATTGGTAGCAAGCTGCCCTCATCACCAATTTAGTGACGCAATGATTATCCAATACTTTTATGAAGGTCTCCAAGCAAGTGATAGGAATCATATTGACTCTGCAAGTGGTGGTACACTTATGAACAAGACGGTGACACAAGCTAGAGAGTTGATTGAGAGTATGGCAGCAAATTCTCAACAATTTTCAAGTCATGGATCAGAACCACCTACCAAGGGAGTTAATCAAGTTGACGAGATTATTGAATTACGTCAACAAATGAGCAACATGATGGCAATGATGCAACAAATTGCAGCAGTGGTTGTAAAACCATCACGCCCAGCTTATGAGAATGTAGAGCATGTCAATGCTATTTTTTCAACTCAGCCGTATGGTATTGTTGATGGTGGATTTTCATTTAAGGCTAAAATTGTAAAGGCCAAAATTATGCGCTGACATCCTGCAAAGGATAAAGTCACTGATAAGTGATGAATACTTCTCCACTTTAATAATTCACCTAGAATAGAGCATGTGGCAACAATCCCAGTATTATGTGAATTAAATACACAAAATTCATCCAGGTTAGAGCATGTAGCAACAATCCCATATACCCTATGAATTTACAGCATTATTAATTAATGCATGACCAGCCTCGTATTTCCTGTACTCATTACCGGTGTGGCATGACGACTGAGTGTTGTTCTCAGCATAGCAACACGAATCTCCAAGCATTAATAATGAAGCATGTACGAAATACCCATACAGGCTACGACTCTCGGTACGTTATACTAGCCCGATTGAGCATATTTGAACCTCGAATCCCGACCATATCGGTCTCGTAAACGATCACGACCATCCAACTTCACCAAAGATGATTGGATGTCTTAGATTGAATCCATGACCCCAAGCAGGTATTGGAATATTCACTACCGACCCAACGCGGCCCCCGCATGGTCGGTCTCCCCAAAAGGGTGGCATAGCTTGCCAAACCGTCCAAACCAGAGCAGTATGGACGAAAAACCCTAAATTAGGGTTTGCGGCGCATTACATGTATCGCAAAACAGTCTCAACCATCCACCTTCGCAGGCGTAGATGGAGGGTGTAGATGTAGATTCAAAGAGCCCAGAGCATGTCAACACAAACACCGTGGGCCCGCCTACATACCTGACTGATCGGTCAGGACCAACTATAGTTGGTCGTCTTGATTCGTGCGCCCCAAACTGGTACACACGGCCGGAAAAACCTAATTAGGGTTTGTGTCGCGATCACGAGCGTCCCTTTTCTCCTGCTCGGATGAAGGGTCCAGTAATAGACTAAGCAGGTCCGGTAAGTATCAACATGATCACTGCGGGCCCACCTATCTCCACACCCGATCGGCCAAGACCAAACTTGGTTGTACACCTTGATTCGCGCGCCCCAAGCTAGGCGTGGTCACACTTCCCAACCACAAACTGATCTCGACCGCTCAAGTTTACCGGATAAATTGAGTGGCTTAGATTATGTTTATATGGGACGATGAAGTACAGGTATATACATCATCCCACCGTATGCACGCCGGGCTGATCGGCCAAGACCGACCAAGCTTGGTCGTCTTGGAACGCGCGCCCAAAATTGACATGATGTGCGGCTTTTGCAGCACCAAATTTCTGTTGCAAATTGATCTCGACCACTCAACTTCTGTAGTTGCAGGAAATCCTACACTACACCCCTCATAATATTTTGTAGATCTAAATCTTATTAATCACCTAAATTTCAAATATAAGTGCTAGAAATATAAATTGACACAAGGATTTTTTACGTGGTTCGATCAATGTGATCTACATCCACGGTTCTTCACTATGATTGTTGAGGTTACATAAGAATTACATTTAGAATCCCCATTAATGGATATTTTGTAGAGCTCTAGATCTAATTTTAGGGAAAGAAGATGATAAAGAAAATAACTCTCTCTCTAAAAATATCTCTCTCTCTCCTACCAAAATTATCCTCCCTTTCTCTCTCCTGCTCTCCTCTTTATATAGTATTTACATAGTGGATGACAGCTCATGCACAACTAATATTTCCCTTAATTTCGGATTTACCTTGCGACATCCTCGCGAGAATATAAATGTTAAATCTCGCAGACACTCTAGTTTTCGCAAGATCTTCGCTTTCTTCAAGTTTACGTTATCTTCATTTGTTATGTTATTTACGAAATCACTTTGCGACGGTTTCGCAATGTTGTTAATGAAGATTTTGCAAGTGTGTTATTGTTGCGATATTTGGATCCTACATCTTGCCTCTTTTTCTTGAATATTGCTTGAAGAGCGATCTTTAAGAAAAAATCTGTTTTTGTAGTAGTCTTTGATCTTTGTTGATGAAGGAACGAGCGAAAGAATATTGGACTTGAAAAGTACGTACTTGCCTCTATTCTTTGCGAAGTTCAGAAGCTTTGAAAAATAAGAAGTATTATCTCTTGAAGTATGCGAAGTATAAAGTATCTTTGAAGAGGTATATGAAGTATGAAGTATCCTTGAAGAAATATAAGAAGTATCCATCCTTGATTGCGAATAAGAGTATTCGAATTATTACTCCATGCTCTCTGCCTCATGCAATGCTCTATTCTTTTGCGAAGTTCCGAAACTTTGCGAAGTGAATAAGAAGTATTAATCCTTGAAGTATAAGAAGTATTGCCTCTGTTCATGCGAAGTTATTATTCCATTTTTGGTGAGGATTCTTGTTGTTCATTGGTGAATATCTTCTTTGGAAGTGATTCTTGCCGAGAAGATAAAGAACATAAAATGTTTTCTTGGTTATCCATAATTGCCTCTCGTTCTTTATCTATAAGGGTATAATCATTGAAAAAGTGTTGAATGAGCAAGTTATTTCTTCATTCTTATCTTGCCTCTGTCTCATACTTTGTTCTCATGCGATAGTATAATCTCTTCAAGTTGCTTATAATTGTGAGAAATAATTTGGCGAAATAATCACATTCTCGCGAAATTCTCAATAATTACGAAACTCGGAATAACTTTGCGAATTTACTGCAAAATACTTGTGCGGATATAATGCTTATGTAATGATTATGTTATGAAATGTGTATGCGATGTTTATGCCATGAAATGCTTATGCGATGCTTTCATGATGCGAGTATAATGCTTGTATGATGAGAATGCTTATCTACTGCAATGTATAGTTAATGTTTGTGTTACTTAGCTCATTTTTCCGTTCTAAAATTGGTGTAGCTTTAAATCGCTTCCATTCTTCATTTCTCTGATTTTGTCTCTAGTATATGCATTCCTCTTTGTGTATTTATTGTTTCTCGCAAGTTCTTACTTGTGCTTCATCTCTTCTTATTCCTGCACTATTAGTATCGCATAATAATATGATCATAATATCAAGTGTGCGGCATTTGCATTGCCTCAGTCTCATTATCATGTATATGTTCGCAAGCTTATCATTTAATCATTTTCTCAAGCTCGCAAGCTTATCATGTAATCTTTTTTGCGATGAAAGATCTCTGTTACTTAAATTCAAAATGTTTATGTTGAATTTTGTCATTGCGACAAGATCGCAGGACGTTTTTACATTTTCATGTAATGACCCATTGGTCTTGCCTTATCAGTTTTCTTGTGTGGTCTTATTTCGCCTTCCTAGTTAAAGGTCTTATTTTGCCACCCCTCGTTTTTGCGACAATATGACAGGCCTAAATATTCTTGCGAACATAAAGCCCCATGACATTGTCGTCTTTGCGACAAAATCGCAGGACGTCGTTACACTTTCATGTAAAGACCCATTGATCTTGTCTTATCATTTCTTTAGTATTTTTGCCTCTTCAGGATCATCGCACAAATATGACAAGCCTAAATTTTCTTGCGAAAATAGAGCCTCATGACATTTGCGTCTTTTGACACTCTCCCTAATGGAGGGTGTCGCCCTTATCATCTCCCTGGTTGCCCCTTCAAGGAGGCGTACATCGGCCATACAAGACTAGCTCCTCCCATCCGGTCTTAACAGCAAGCAGTTGTTTTCGCAGCCTCTTATCCCTTATACCTATAGGGCTTATGGTTACGAGACTGCACCCTAAGTGGAGTTTTCTTCGGGCCGAGTGCAGCATGTGCCAAGACTTGTCAAGAGTGGTAAGGAAGTTCCATGCTCCCCCGCACTCTTGACTCAACCGTGTACCTCGGCGCCTTGGTCATACGTGACTCCTTGGAAGAGACCCTCGGGCGTCCAACCAGGGTATAACCTTATATATATAGTTGGAAATCCAAGGTATCTCTCCCGGATAGGCTTTCATTGTCCCCAAATCTCCATGACTCAGGTTCCAGGAGCGGTGTAACCTTTTTCTTTGAGCCATGTCAAGAGATACCCCCTTATATGACGCACTTTAGGTCTTAAATTTGCCTCTTACGAAATATCATTCGCGAACTAGGGTGTACGCCATAAAGGTTCATCCCATTCACTCACTCATTCATTTTTGTCAATTCGTTCAATCATTCATTTTGATTATCTCTTCTCATTATCTTTGCGAAATTATCGCATTTCCATTATCTCTGCGAAATTATCGCATGTCTTCATTCTTTCATTCATCCTTTCATTCATTCCTTCATTTCTGTCATTTCTTTCATTCATTCTCATAATATCATATCATTTGAAGCAAAGTAAATATTCAAGAAAAATTCTAATACATTATAGTCCTGAAATCTTTGTAGTTGTGAAATCTTTATAATTCTGCGATCGTATCGCGTTTGTGATTCAAATCAAAAATCCTTTATTGTCTATAAAAGAAATATTCTAGAGAAATATATAAATTGAATTTTTTTTTTTGTTTTTTTTTTTTTGTAACTTTGAAATCTAGAAATCTTTGTAATTTTGAAGTCTTTATAATCTTAAAATCTTAGTAATATTTGTAATCTTGCGATTGAATCGCTTTTTTGTAAATCAAATCAAAAATCTTTTTATTTGTTGTAAAAGTAAAATGTTCAAGGAAAGTGGTACTTGCTGTTGTTGTCGTCGCACAAAATATAATTATCTCGCAGCAAAAAGAAATGTGAGAAATGAGATTTGAACCCTTGACTTGCTTCTTGCATATTCTCGCAGTATACCAACTGTTCTAACCCTTTCTTGCGAAATTAATTTGCGAGATAGTCATCAACTTTCTTCTTTGAGAAATAGGAAAAGTCCTTGCGAAATTTCGCATAACAAAAATAAATGTGCGAGAAGCAAGAATTGATCCTGCGACCTGCTGCTTGCATTCATGCCTCCTGACCAACTGTGCTAGCCCTGCCTCTGCGAAGTGTGTCTGCGAAATAACCACCTACTTTCTTCTTGCGAAATATCCTTGCGAAATTATCAAAGACTGTGCGAAGTAAACATTTGCGTGAAGCAAACGAACATCTGCGAAGTGTTCGTGCTGCGAACGTTCGCAAGGTAAACATTTGCGAAGTGCAAAAACTCTTTGCGAATGGGGAGATTCGAACCCTAGACATCAAACTCCTTCCCTTTACTGCTGACCATCTGAGCTAGCTTCAGCTTGGAAAGAAACACATATTGCCACTCTATTATTCTTCCTTTCTTTTCAGTAGTTCCAAAAAGTGTGAAAAATATTGAGCTTTGCGAGAATTGATCATGCGAACTCTAACCCATACTTCTAATCCCTGACCATCTGCGCTACTTGTTGTTTGCGAAAGAAACACATAATTTCATAACCTTATTCCATTTCTTCTCATTTGAAAGTTCAAAAAATATGCGAAAATTCGCGAGAGGTGGGAATTGAACCTGCGACCTCAAGCTCATTGTCTTTACCTCTGACCAACTTTGTCAAGCTTCGTTTTGCGAACTATCTCTGCGAAATAATAACTTACTTTCTTCTGTGTGAAATACCCTTGCGAAATATCCATGCGAATTTGAACTCGCGACCATGAACTCATTAACCTCGCAGATAACCAACTGTGCCGCCTCTTGCTTGCGAAATAATCCATTTTTTCCCTTCTGTAAAAAGAAGAAAATTATGCTCGCAAGTGAATTCGAACTTGCGACCTCAAACTCACGTATTGCTCGCTGAACCAACTGTTCAAGAACCTCTCTGCGAAATTAACCCCACAACCTTTTTTCTTATTCTCTTATTCGCCACTGAAAAATAAAAATATGTGTCTCTGCGAATTCGAACCCGTGACCTCTTGCTTATTCGCTGCAACTCAAACCATCTGTGCGAGCTTATGTTTGTGATAAAAATCACAGCGTTTTGTTCTTATCCTTATCTTCGTTCTTCCTTTATTTCCTTCAACAATTTTCCTCTTGCTTTTTCTCCTGAATATGAAATCTTCCATTAAAAAATTAGCTTTCTTCCTTGAATTTCATCACATCAACCTATTATTTTCTCTTTCTCTTTTCATGTCCTTGAATTGTTGACGGTATTTTCTCCCGAAAGTGTGATTTCTTCCACAAAACTTCCATTTTTGAACCTAAATTTTATAGATCTAAATAAAAAGTATGAACAAGAACTAATTTTCATGGAAATTTCTTGATCCAACAAGTTACGGGAAGGACAAAATCCATTACTCTCTCCCCTGTTTCTAGCGCATATGTAGTTGCGGGAAATCCTACACTACACCCCTCATAATATTTTGTAGATCTAAATCTTATTAATCACCTAAATTTCAAATATAAGTGCTAGAAATATAAATTGACACAAGGATTTTTTACGTGGTTCGATCAATGTGATCTACATCCACGGTTCTTCACTATGATTGTTGAGGTTACATAAGAATTACATTTAGAATCCCCATTAATGGATATTTTGTAGAGCTCTAGATCTAATTTTAGGGAAAGAAGATGATAAAGAAAATAACTCTCTCTCTAAAAATATCTCTCTCCAAAATATCTCTCTCTCTCCTACCAAAATTATCCTCCATTTCTCTCTCCTGCTCTCCTCTTTATATAGTATTTACATAGTGGATGACAGCTCATGCACAACTAATATTTCCCTTAATTTCGGATTTACCTTGCGACATCCTCGCGAGAATATAAATGTTAAATCTCGCAGACACTCTAGTTTTCGCAAGATCTTCGCGCTTTCTTCAAGTTTACGTTATCTTCATTTGTTATGTTATTTCTGAAATCACTTTGCGACGGTTTCACAATGTTGTTAATGAAGATTCTGCAAGTGTGTTATTGTTGCGATATTTGGATCCTACAACTTCGCCGGACAAATTGAGTGGCCTAGATCACACTTTCACGAGACAATGAGATATGGGCGCCTACACCGTCATGTCGTCTACACACATGCACGATCGGCCCTGTCAAAATTGTATCCCAAGCTTGGATTCGACCAAGCTGAAGAGTGATGCTTGCGCACCTCTTCAAAAACCCTAATTCCATCAACGGTCGTAGATGAGTGTCTCAAAGATCATCTCGTCCGTCCAACTTCACCGGCTTGGTTATACAACCATGGTCAGGAGTTAATTGGTCAGTGAGGCGTCATGGTGATCACCACCCGTCACTTTACTACACCATGATGCGACTGCACATAGAATACACACGGTACTTCACAAGTATCGACTTCCTAAATAACTTAGTTATTTAATCTTGCATTACATGCTACTTTATGTGGGTCCCACGATCACACACTCGAGACATCAATCATGTCACAAACTGGGGATACATATCGGGGTATTGGTCTCCGGTTTACGGCGTGCGGCGTGCAACGCGCCATCACAAGAACGTGTCAGGAAGTCATGGACGGTTAGAGATGACAGGAGAAGTGGGCAAGACTGGTCGTGTAACACTAACACACAAATCCACTACTCCATCACTCCACTTCCTCCACTTCCCATGAGAGACGTGAATAAGGCTCAAATGACTTGTATAAATAGGTTTTCCTCCCTATTTCCAAACAACAGAACAAGTCCAGACAATAGAGGCAAGTGTTGATACTATCGTATTCAAACACCGGAACTGATAGCTTACATCCTGCAAGCCAGTTCGACTTTTACGATACAAGTCATACATAGCCAACACCTTCACAATATCAACACCTTCGTCGCTTCCTTCCCTAAGATCAACCCCATCTCCTTCACTTTGTGACCGAAACAAGTCTGGAACGGCTATTTCTTGGTTTAGGCCGGATTTGCACAGATTGATTTCTCGAATCTACAAGCACTCCCGTGTAGTGCATTTATTTAAGGTTTAGACTCATTTCTCATCCACACATCCCAAATTACCAAAACCAGAGATAGTTTTCATCCATAAACAATTGGCGACTACAGCGGGAGATTAATCTCTCGGTTGTAAAGTCAATTTCTTCAATACCATTCAATCAATTTCGAGATGCTTGGTCTTAGGACCGCCTCCACAGTCTCAAATCCTGATGTTTCCTCCAACGGAGATACCCCTCCTTCTAACGGTGTATCTGACGGCATGATCAGGAGATTTTCAATAATAAGCGAACTAGCACGGGTACAGGAGATTCACACGAAGAACATGGAGCTAATCAAAGAAGCGGTAAACGGCATACTTGATCTCCTCATCAAGATGACATCAGAGATGAGCGTTCCGGAGACCTTTACACCGGGGACTAATTCCCCTCAGATCAACAGTTTTACTACGAACCAGAGACCAGTGGATCAGGAAGCGGCATCTCTAGTGGAAAGCTTGTGTGAACTCTTGCACCTCTCAAAGAATCAACGGGCAGAGACGTTTGCTGCAATTAATAAAATAGCTCTGGACGTACACCTGACTCCTTCTCGTCCAGAAGTCCTAACTGCATCGGAAACATCTGTAAATAATGTTACATTTACAGAAGACGACATGATGGCAGAGGAAGGTCACAACCGGGCCCTACATGTTACCGCACGCATCAAGGATTCAGAGTTCAGGAGGGCCCTCATCGACACAGGAGCATCTTCGAATGTGATCACTCTCAAGACTCTCAGGACAGCCAAGGTTAGCCCATGCAAGATTGTACGTCAGCCCACCACAATGATGGACTTCGAAGGAAACCAGACTAGCACATACGGGTATGTCAATCTGAATTTATCAGTAGGACCCGTTCACCAAAAGTGAAATTTGAAGTCATAGAAAAAGAGCCGGATTACCATATGATACTAGGGAGACCGTGGCTTCATGACAATAAGGTCATCCCTTCAACATATCACCAGTGCCTGAAGACCATGCTAAATGAAGAAGTCATCCGTATTCCTGCATCATTGTCTCCGTACGCACCAATATGCGGAGTGGAACTGTTAGAACCAAAAGAAACTCCGCAGGGAAGGTCAGACAAAGTCCTTTGCACCCCCTACCCACGTGGTCTTCAATCCAGGAAGAAGACCGACTTGCATCACTGGGGGATAATCACCACGAAATACCTTTTCCGACAAGGCGTCCATCTTTATCCGGTGAAGCTTCAACCCATGCTCACACCAAAAGGGAACGCACTTTCGAGGCAAACCGTGATCAGAAGGGGAAGACAATATACCGGCGCCGCTGTTAGCAATTAGCAGGAGAGACTGGCACCCAGTCTCTCCAACCAATTGAATGCTGCAAGAACGACGAAACACAAGAGGAGGTATTGGATGCTCCGCGACAGCTACAAGATGGCACCAGCTCCACAACTGACGAGCTCGAGACTGTTAACATCGGGAATGAAAAATTTCCCAGGCATGTCTCTATCAGTTCGACTCTGTCCGTAGATGAACGTGCGAATCTTGTCCAACTACTCAAGGAGTACCAAGATGTGTTTGCCTGGACATACGAGGAAATGCCTGGTCTAGACGAAAAATTGATCACTCACCACTTACATGTCATACCTGGATCCAGGCCAATCAAGCAATCTCCGAGGCAATTCAGACACGAAGTGGAAGAACAAATCAAGAACGAAATTCAAAAGTTTCTAGCTGCTGGCTTCATCTGACCTATTCATCATCCGACCTGGTTAGCTAATGTAGTCCCAGTAAAGAAGAAAAACGGACAGATCCGGTGCTGCGTGGATTTCAGAGAATTGAACAAGTGCTACCCCAAGGACGACTTTCCTCTGCCTAACATCGACATGTTAGTAGACGGCACCAGCGGACACGGCATGTTCTCCTTCATGGATGGTTACAGCGGCTACAATCAGATAAGGATGTATGAGCACGATGCAAGTAAGACAGCCTTCCGAACCCCTCTTGGCAATTTTTAATATACTTGTTATTCCATTCGGTTTAAAGAACGCCGGTGCAACGTATCAACGTGCCATGACGGCATTCTTCCATGACATGATGCATAAACAAGTAGAAGACTATGTAGATGATATCGTGGTCAAGTCAAAGGCTCGAGCAGATCACACCAACGTCTTACGGCAAGTGTTTGAGAGGTGTCGAGAATACAAGTTGAAGATGAATCCTTTGAAATGCGCTTTCGGTGTCTCTTCAAGTAAATTTCTGGGATTCCAAGTGACTGCATAAGGAATAAAGGTAGACCCACCCAAGACTCAGGATATCCTCACAATGTCGCCTCCCCGAACTGTGAATGAGCTCCAGAGTTTCATGGGCAAGGTGAACTACATTCGACGTTTTATACCCGGTCTAGCCCAACTTACCGCCTCATTCACCCCCTTACTGAAGAAAGGAGCCAGCTTCGTTTGGACCGCAACCCAGCAGGAAGCTTTTCGAAAGATTCAACGAATACTATCATCTCCATCCATCATGAAGTCTCTTGTACAAGGGAAGCCGATGTGTCTCTACACTGCCTTCAGTGACACCACCATAGGGGCTGTACTCGCTCAGGAAGACGATGAGGGAATCGAACGTCCCATATACTATTTCAGCCGAATATTAAGAGATGCTGAACTCAGATATCCCAAAGAGGAGAAAGCGTGTTTAGCTTTGATCCATTCCATTCAGAAATTTAGACATTACCTACTATCCAACAAGGTTATACTCGTGTCTAAATTTGATCCTGCAAAGTTTTTACTTTCAAAACCGGTCTTGACGGGAAGGACAGGCAAGTGGCTTCTCCAAATGTCAGAGTTGGACATAACATGTACGTCACCTAGAGATATCAAGGGTCAAGCATTCACGAACTTACTAGCAGCATTCCCTGGAGAAGGCGCTACAGGGCTCCACGAGGATCTTCCTAGAGAATTTCCAGACATCTCTGTTTTGGAAGAAGAAGTGTGGCTCTTGTATTTTGATGGCTCTGCTACCCCTAGCGAGTATCGGCGGAGAGCAAAGCGTGGTATTAGTATCTCCAACTCGGGAAGTATTCTCACACTCCTTCAAGCTGGACTTCGAATGCACCAACAACTCAGCAGAGTATGAAGCCTTCCTCATAGGGCTTTCAATAGCCAAGCAAGCAGGAGTCACGCGTATGGAGATAAGAGGTGACTCCAAGTTACTGGTGAATCAGATGAATGAGGTATACGCACTGAAGGAAGTAACGCTAGCTCCATACCGATCAGAAGCACAAAGGTTACTAAACTATTTTGCTGATACAACTATAACCCATGTCGGTCGCAGCAACAACAAACACGCCGATTGTCTAGCAACATTGGCTTCCAAATTGAAGTTCGAAGGTTTGGAAGAAACCCTGACAGTAAAGAGGAGAACCATAGAATCGACATGGCTATCACAATACAAAGACACCAAGACTGAATATTGGCGAACTCCGATCATTCAAGAGCTCAACAGCTCACTCTCCCAAGGAAAGGTCAGTCTCAAAACCCTGTAGAATTTCTTCATGCTTCAAGGTATGCTGTATTATCGAAACCCGGATGGTTCCCTGTCAAGATGTCTTGGGGATGACGAAGCACAACTACAGCTAAATCATGTTCACAATGAAATTTATGGACAATCACTGGTGGTAACGCTTTACCGACGACTTCAACGCCTGGGCTATTACTGGCCAGAGATGAAGACTCAATCCATACTACTTTAGAAGTCCTGCTCGAATTGCCAAGCACCGCCACATCAATTGGAAGTTTTTAACGTGAACTACAGTGGGGACTGGAGATAGGCATACATTAGCTATCTCCGTGACGGAGCAACTCCTGCCAATCAAAAGGATTCCATCAAGATGAAGCAAAAGGCCAAGCGATTCGTATTCCACTAAGGGATCCTGTATCGCAAGAGCTTCGGAGGTGATCTATTACGATGCATGGCTGGGGTAGAAATCCCAGTCATGTCAAGGAAACACATGAAGGGGACATCATGGGAAGATGAAATCTGTTTCTCCGTATACACGAGAAATACTATTGGCCGACCATGGAAGATGACACAGCCGCTTTTGTTTCAAGTCATCACAAATGCCAAATTCATGGGAACCTTGTTCACGCGCCTTCCACCCCTTTGCACTCGATAAGCAGTCCTTGGCCATTTTACAGCTGGGGACTGACATTATCGGGAAAATTAACCCTCCATCATCAAAGCAGCACGAGTACATCATAACTGCGACAGAATACTTCACCAAATGGGTAGAAGCCATTCCCCTGCGAGGGACTATAGGAGCAACAATTGCGGCTTTCATTAAAGAACATATCATTTGTCGTTTTGGTGTGCCTAAGCATATTATCACTGATAATGGCACTCCCTTTGCCAATAAACAGGTACGAGAGTTACTTGAAGAGTATGGCATTAAACAGGTCTTCTCCACCATCTACTATCCTCAAGGGAATGGACAAGCTGAAAGTACCAACAAGACATTGATCCGGATCATCAGTCGAACATTACACGAAAATCCTAGGAAGTGGCACGACCAGTTACCAATGGCACTATGGGCATACCGGACATCACCCAGAAGCTCCACTGGAGTTTCCCTATACTCACTTGTTTACGGAGCAGACGCAATTCTCCCAGCAGAGATCAAAATCCCATCAGCCAGGATTGCAGCCGCAACCGGGATCCACTGGAACGAAGCTGAAGCCTCTAACTATAGAGTAGCGGAGTTCGACACTCTAGATCTCAGGAGAAACAAAGCAGAAGAACGCACTCAGGTGTACATGAATAGAATTTCAAGGGCATACAACAAAACTGTGAAATCACGTATTTTCAAAGTGGGAGATTTGGTCTTGAAAACGGCCAAGCACATCCAACAAGACATGTCTGCACCAAAATTCTCACCAAAATGGGAAGGTCCTTACATAGTCACCAAGGCTTACAATACTGGTTATTACAAGATCATTAAGGTGGATGGAGGCAGGCTGGAAGCAGTCATCAATGGAAAGTGGCTCAAGGCATATCATGCCTGGCCATTATCTGCTCTGTCAACAATACATGCATTTATTTTCATTACATGTTTGAATCATCAATTATATTCAGATATGCATCAATGAAAAAACCCGTTTCACCAATCAAAAACCAATGTAATTTATTCCACGAAGATGTTCAAAAACTTTTGGCATAAACGTCATTAACAATGAGGGAATAAAGTTGAATGCGACTTAGAGGAGGCCATCTAGTAGATTATAGTTCTTGAGAGCATCATCTCCAGTCTAGCTTGATATCTCTCTGTCATTTTCTTCAAGTCCTGTACTTCCTGCTCTACCTTCTTTGATTCCGCAGCCAGAGCCTTCTCCTCTTCCAAGATAGATTTCGCAGCAGGAACAACGTTTACGAGGATACCAGCTCGATCAACCTTGATGATATCAAGACGCTGCCGCAACCATCCCACGTTGAACTCCATGGACTCGCAGGTAGATACCATATTCTCCCACTTTTCGAGGCTTGATTCGGCAACGTTGCGGATAGAAATATTCTCCATCTCAGTAATCATGGGAAGAAGACAGTTTACCGTGGTGACCAAAGCAGATGAACAATGCCAGACCACATTCCTGGTTGCGATATGGCCGTACTTTCTGCATAACTTTGTGTACAAAGGCACAAACTCCTTCCGCACTAAGAATCCACCGACATCTCGGTAGTTGGAGGATAAACATTTCATGCGAACATCGAATGAAAGACCCGCATTGGGGTATTCATAAGATGAGATACCCAGATCAGCATCTTCGAGGTCCACAGGGGCAGGCGTGTTTGAGTTTGAAGGAAGAGGACTGTTTAAGTCGTCATCATCGATAACTATCACACATGTTCCGGTAGGGTATCTCTGCAAGAAGGAGATGATTCTTCACCTGATCATTATGAAGAACAAGCAATTGTTCAGAAAAGGAAAAGGAGACGAACCGGTATGATCTTCTTGACTCGGAGAACACGAGCAGGGGATTCATCATGAAGCTCAGACGCAGGTCGTGCACGTTTTACGGAAGATCCTGGATGGTATGAAGAAGACGATCCACTGTTGTTCGACATGATAAGGAAATGGAGTTTCTACGTGAAAACCCTATTGTAAAATCGTAAAAGTGGTTCAAAATATCTAAACATGCATATATGCTAAGGAAACCCTAAAGGAAGACTAAAACGATTACGGCGAAGCCTGCCCGATATATAGGGATTCAACACCGACCAAGTCAGGCTTTCTTCTTTTGAACCCTAATCAAGAATTAAAAGAGCATCTGGATACGAGAGATTCAACCAGCCGTGTATAAGCATCCACGCCCGGGAATCCCAGTAGAGGAAGAATCTTATTCCTAACTCAAACACCTAAGGGAGGAAGCCGTCCATCAAGGCATGTGGTCACGCACGTATGGAGGATTGCCCACGATTGGTCAGAGTCCCTCCAGGTAGACTTCCTTTATCTTATATGTCACCATCTCATGCCAACCCCCACAATAGCGTAACCATTATACGCTAGGCAGGGGACTTAATGTTGATGGTGGATTTTCATTTAAGGCTAAAATTGTAAAGGCCAAAATTCTGCGCTGACATCCTGCAAAGGATAAAGCCACTGATAAGTGATGAATACTTCTCTACTTTACTAATTCACCTATAATAGAGCATGTGGCAACAATCCAAGTATTCTGTGAATTAAATACACAAAATTCATCCAGGTTGGAGCATGTAGCAACAATCCCATATACCCTGTGAATTTACAGTATTATTAATTAATGCATGACCAGCCTCGTATTTCCTGTACTCATTACCGGTGTGGCATGACGACTGAGTGTTATTCTCAGCATAGCAACACGAATCTCCAAGCATTAATAATGAAGCATGTACGAAATACCCATACAAGCTACGACTCTCGGAATGTTATACTAGCCCGATTGACCATATTTGAACCTGAACTAACCATATCAGTCTCAGAAACGATCACGACCATCCAACTTCACCAGCATGATTGGATGGCTTAGATTGAATCCATGACCCCAAGCAGGTATTGGAATATTCACTACCGACCCAACGCGGCCCCGCATGGTCGGTCTCCCCAAAAGGGTGGCATAGCTTGCCAAACCGTCCAAACCAGAGCAGTATGGACGAAAAACCCTAAATTAGGGTTTGCGGCGCATTACATGTATTGCAAAACAGTCTCAACCATCCACCTTCGCAGGCATAGATGGAGAGTGTAGATGTAGATTCAAAGAGCCCAGAGTATGTCAACACAAACACCGTGGGCCCGCCTATATACCTGACTGATCGGTCAGGACCAACTATAGTTGGTCGTCTTGATTCGTGCACCCCAAACTGGTACACACGGTCGGCAAAAAACTAATTAGGGTTTGTGTCGCGATCACGAGCGTCCCTTTTCTCCTGCTCGGATGAAGGGTCCAGGAATAGACTAAGCAGGTCCGGTAAGTATCAACATGATCACTGTGGGTCCACCTATCTCCACACCCGATCGGCCAAGACCAAACTTGGCTGTACACCTTGATTCGCGCGCCCCAAGCTAGCCGTGGTCACACTTCCCAATCACAAACTGATCTCGACCGCTCAAGTTTACCGGACAAATTGAGTGGCTTAGATCACGTTTCTATGGGACGATGAAGTACAGGTATATACATCATCCCACCGTATGCACGCCGGGCTGATCGGCCAAGACCGACCAAGCTTGGTCGTCTTGGAACGCGCACCCAAAATTAACATGATGCGCAGCTTTTGCGGCACCAAATTTCTGTTGCAAATTGATCTCGACCACTCAACTTCGCCGGACAAATTGAGTGCAGATCACACTTTCACGAGACAATGAGATATGGGCGCCTACGCCGTCATGTCGTCTACACACATGCACGATCGGCCCTATCAAAATTGTATCCCAAGCTTGGATTCGACCAGGCTGAAGAGTGATGCTTGCGCACCTCTTCAAAAACCCTAATTCCATCAACGGTCGCAGATGAGTGTCTCAAAGATCATCTCGTCCGTCCAACTTCACCGGCTTGGTTATACAACCCCGGTCGGAGTTAATTGGTCAAAGAGGCGTCATGGTGATCACCACCCATCACTTTACCACACCATGATGCGGTACCTGCATAGAATACACACGGTACTTCACAAGTATCGACTTCCTAAATAACTTAGTTATTTAATCTTGCATTACATGCTACTTTCTGTGGGTCCCACGATCCACAAAATCGAGACATCAATCATGTCACAAACTGGGGATACATACTGGGGTATTGGTCTGGCGGTTTACAGCGTGCAGCGTGCAACGCGCCATCACAAGAACGTGTCGGGAAGTCATGGACGGTTAGAGATGACAGGAGAAGTGGGCAAGACTGGTCGTGTAACACTAACACACAACTCCACTACTCCATCACTCCACTTCCTCCACTTCCCATGAGAGACGTGAATAAGGCTCAAATGACTTGTATAAATAGGTTCTCCTCCCTATTTCCAGAACAACAAGAACAAGTCCAGACAACATAGGCAAGTGTTGATACCATCGTATTCAAACACCGGAACTGATAGCTTACATCCTGCAAGCCAGTTCAGCTTTTTGATACAAGTCATACATAGCCAACACCTTCACAATCTCAACACCTTCTTCGCTTCCCTCCCTAAGATCAACCCCATCTCCTTCACTTTGTGACCGAAACAAGTCTGGAACGGCCATTTCTTGGTTTAGGCCGGATTTTCTACAGATTGATTTCTCGAATCTACAAGCACTCCCGTGTAGTGCATTTGTTTAAGGTTTAGACTCATTTCTCATCCACACATCCCAAATTACCAAAACCGGCTGAGATAGTTTTCACCCATAAACAGGTATTTACTCCAACACTTACGAGCAAGTTGCAAGTGCAAGTTCTGTTTACAACCGTTCGAATGATTTCCAACAACAAGTGCAACAACCGCAACAAGCCCAAAATTCAGAATTGGCAAAGATGACTACTTTGGTGGAGGCTCTAATGTCCGTGGTACAACAAAATCAACAACTAGCGAACTTAAATTAACAGAAAACGGATAATGTAATTAGAGAGTTGCAAGCACAAGTTGGTCAACCACAGCAACAACAACAACCTCAAAATCAAGGGTCCAATATGGAAGAGTTGCTGAAATCTTTTATGCAAAGAACGGAGGTTGCGGTCATGGACTTGCAAACACAAGTTGGTTCAATGGCCGAGAAGATTAATCAGTTACATGCACAAAATGGTGAGAAACTCCCTTCCCAACCTCTTAACTCAATAGAGAGTGCCAATGCAATTACGTTGAGAAGTGGTACACAACTTGTGCAACCTGAAATTATTGATTCGGGTAAAGAAGAAACCCCAAAGGAACCAGTTTTGGAGAAAAAGGATGCTGATTTCCCCCAAACATCCGAGGTACATAAATCTATGCCTAAACCTCTTGTTTCTACTTATGTTCCCCCTCTACCTTTTCCTGGCAGGTTCGCTAAAGCCAATAAGAAGGTGGAACAAGATAGAGATGTTTGGGATGTTTTTAAGAAGGTCCAAGTCAATATTCCACTCATTGAAGTAATTAGGCAATCTCCTCGCTATGCAAAGTGTGTAAAGGAATTGTGCACTAACAAGCACATGCTAACCGGTAATGAGGTAATGAGTGTGGGGGAAAACGCTTCGGCGTATCTTAAAAAGAAACTCCCACCTAAATTGAAAGATCCCGGTAGTTTCACTATTCCATGCACTATTGGTAAAACAAGGTTTACAAAAACTATGTTAGATTTAGGAGCTTCTATTAATGTCATGCCTACTTCAATTTATGATGCTTTAAATCTTGTCCCTCTCAAGAAAACCGGCATAGTTATTCAACTTGTCGATAAATCTAATGTTTACCCGAAAGGGATTGTTGAGGATATTTTGGTGCAGGTAAAAGGACTAATATTTCCAGTGGATTTCTACGTTTTAGACATGAGTGATGTGAATACATCCTCGTCTACACCTTTACTGTTGGGTAGACCATTTTTGAGTACCGCTAGAACGAAAATTGATGTCCACAATGGCACCTTGACTATGGAGTTTGATGAAGAAGTCATTCACTTCAACATCTTTGAGGCGAGGAAACACCCAAGTAACATTCAATCAGATTTCCATAATGTGTTGGAAGCCGACTAAGGCGTAGAAAACAAGGAGATAGTCGGGATGACGACTTTAAACCAAGCGCTAAATGGGAGGCAACCCATCAGATGAGTATTTCTTGTCTTAATTGTATTTTTTTTTCTTGTCTTGTTTTTATTTTTTCTGATTTCTTGTCACAATATCATGTTAGAATTTCCCACCTTGACTTACTTTGGATGACTCAATTTACATTGAGGACAATGTAAAGTTTAAGTGTGGGGGAGTGGTTAAGCATTTGCATTGTAAAATTTTCATGAAATTTTCAACTTTTGTGTAAAATAGTGAATAAGAAAACTCCAACTTGTGGTTAGTTTAGAGTCACATAGTATATATGTCGCTAAGATTACATCGAGATTCTCATAAGAGTGACTGAACTTAGAGATGACAGAGAACATGATCGGGTTTCTTAATTGTATGAGAGTTAAAGTTGGATTTAACCATCCCAGTGGCAAATGAGGTGCAAACTGAATTCGGAATTAGAGTTGTGGTCCCCTATAGTGGAGACTACCCATGTTACATAATGAGAGGCACCGACCTTCAATTCTTTGTACCTGTCTAAATTTGTGCTTTTAGAGTGTGTGTCACCATACGTAAACTCGGGGTAGAATGGTGAGCTACCCAACCTCCCACCAATAGAAGCATTACTTTGATCTCTTGAGTGTTATTTTATCAATCATGATGGTGACATCGAATTGCTAACTTACATACCACTTGTAATCTTGTTCGCAGTTAGCACCATCCACTTTATCCCTCTTTACACCAACAGGTCCATAGAAACACCATCATCATCAACAAGAGGAGCATCACAAATTCGAAGGAAAGTTGAAGACGTTCAAGGTTTACAAGCAACGGTACAAAATTGAGCAAATTTCAGATTCAAGTAAAGCAACAAGACAAGGAGCAGAATTTTTACAAGTTGAAGACTATTGTACAAGAGTGAAGATTATCAAGATGAGAATTTGAGAAGTTTATGATATCGAGACATACAAGTTGTGAAGAATCGAGCGGTAAAGTACTTACACCATGGCCTTTGTACTTGCATTTTTATTTTATCTTATTTGTTAATTTGTATCTTATTTTCTCTTGTCTCAAAAAAAAAAAAAAAAAAAGAAAAAAGAATTCATTGCATCATATTTTGGTTTGTTTAGTTCGTTTTTGGTTTTGTATTCATTCAATAAAGCCAATGGAAGAAGAAATATTCATAATGAAGTTTCAAGCAACAAGGAATTAGAGGAAAAAGTTACATTGTCAAGATTCTACGAAGTTCAAGATTTCATCATCAAGAGTTGAAGACCGAAGACGAAGATGAAGACAAGGATTGAAGACCGAAGATGTTTCTATGGATGCTGTGAGAGTGGTGCTAGCTGCACGTCGAACGGATAATGAGGTAAGTAAGCATATTCCCACCTTCGTTAAGTGGTTGATTTCCTTTCTTAGAGATCGTCAGAAAAATGTTTTCAAAATGAATAAAAGATGTGGGTTTTCAAAACAATTCGGAGGGTTTTTGCCTTCCTACCATTCAAGGTGTCGCAGGATTCTCTCTTCACTCCTACCTGGACATGTGTGTGACCCATAAAAATCTGTTTATTATTGAGAGCAATATCATAAAACCCTTTCTTGTGAGGCAGAGTCGAGACTTTCGATTACTCCGAACCCGAATTTCTTTCGATAAGGGTTGGTTATTTCTATCTCAACTTTTAAGGATGAGATTGTGTTTATTTATGTGTATAACTTCTTATGACTAGTGTGCAGAATCTCTATGTCTTCTTAGCGCGTTGGATGCTATCATTACGGAGAACTAGTAAGTTGGAAAAGTAGGTTTTGTTGGTATATCTCTAGTAAACCCTCACGAGAAGGAATTGTATGTATCCTTTAGAATAAGTTTTGTTTGATTTGCTCGAGAACTAGCAAAATCTAAGTGTGGGGGAATTTGATAGGTGTTGTAAACACCTAATTTTATATCTAGTATTTATGCTTTCTTTGCTATTATCCTTGTGAATTGCATCTCTTATGTTTAGTTTTGAGTTATTAGGTGCAATGGAGTCATTGGGAGCAAAAGAAGGAGAAAACGTCCATTTGGAGAGGAAATGGCAATAAGATCAATTCATAGGCGAGTTATATTTGGAGTCGGCAAGGTTGCACAAGGAGAAGGTGAAAAATGAGCTGTCAGTTTCCCATCACTAACAGTTGAGTCGAAGAATTAAGTTGTCAACTTACAGGCCATAGATGAACTGGGTGGTCCTTATCGACTACACCTGGGTGGCTATATCCATTTGTTATTCCTACAGAGACCCTAAAAATCAGAGAAAGAATTTCTATAATCATTTACATTTATTCCTCTCCGCCTGAAACTGAGAGAAGGCAGCCATGGAGATCGACAGAGAGATTGAGTAACTGGAAGGGAAAGATGAGTTTTATCGAGTTGTAGTAAGATCTTGAGCATGTTGTTGATGGTCAAAAGGGTTTTTGCTGAGTTGAATTTGAAGACTACAGTGAGAATCGATTTGCTGCTGAATCGAGAGACATCGTTTGAAGATTGTGAAGGAAATTAAGATTGGGTTTCTGCTTCTGTGGTGATTCAGAGTTAGGGTTTCTGTTGGATTTTGTTGTTATTCTCGATTGATGAATGAACCTAGGGTTTGTGGAAGATGTTGGTGATGATTACAGAAGTTGGGGAAATCTGTAACGAGAAGAACAACTAGATGATGGGTTTAACTGGGATTTGGAGTTACAGTAGAATAAGAGAAGTTTTGGGTTCAATTTCTAAGAAGATTCGAAGCTCAGTTAAGGTTTCTGCTAAATGGGTGAGTGGTGATTGTATTGAGACCAAGCAGCAGGTTAAGTTGGTGCTTGAAGGGTGTTGAGGCTACAAAAGAATAGATGTATGTTAGGCTCAGTTTGTTACAGTGAAGAATGGAAGATTGCAAGCAGCTAGAGGCAGTGAAGAGCTGATTGAAGTTTTACAAAGAAATATGAGCTGGTGGAACAAGAAGAACAGATTGGAGTGGAAACTGAAGTTACAAAATGGTTAAAACTGATGTGCAGTTACAGATGTTGCTACCAAGATCGAATCAATGGGAGATGGCAGGTGGAGTGTTACTCCAGTGGTGCAATTGAGCAGCTGAGGAATGAATTATAGTTGTTGTTATGAATGGAGAAGATGCATGTGAAGTTACAGAAGTTTGTCGGATTGATGCTGGCAGAGATGATGGAATTATGGGTATTACAGGTGATGGATGTTGGAGCTTTGTATTTGAGGGTGTTATCTGAGGCTGGTACGGGATTGTGGAATTTCAGGTGATGCTAAAATCTGGTAATAGTCTGGTTCTTTGCAAGGTTGTGCAGTTTCAAATGGAGAAGGATGCTGCAGGATCGGTTTGCAGACAAGGAGATCATGGAGCTGTGAAGGGATTATGAAGCTGTGTATGTAGTAAGTTGGAGATGATGTTGTCGAAGATATCTGAGTATGGCAGTTTACAGGGAATGGCCTTGGTGTTGTTCTGGTATTGCATCTGAACTGAAGCTGGAGATGCTGGTGAGTTGCAGCTATTGCCATTGAGAAGAATATGAAGACTGATTCCATATGGTGGTTGAGCTAAAATGTTGCTAATGGAGTTACTGAGAGATGGGTTGAGTTCTTGATACAGAAAAGGAAGAAGATGATGCTGGTATCATGTATGAGATGGATTAGGAGATGGGTTCGATGTGAATCTGTTGATTGTCACGGGTTTGATATGAAGCTGAGAATTAAAACACAGTTAGGGTTCATGTATTTGCAGAGCTGAATATCTATGTGAAACTGAAGTATGGTGATATGCTGAGAGGAGGATTGATGGTGATTCCGTTGTTTCGAAGCAGAAATGAAGTATTGTACGAGAAGAAATTGGCAAGAAGGGTTTGAAGCAAGAAACTACAGTAACGATGGGAGGTAGCAGGAGTTAAACTGAGCTGCAATGGTGACCTGAGATAATGGAGCTGTAGTATGGCGCTGAACTGAGCTGGTTTTGAGTTGAGCTGCAAGTTAAAATGGCAGGACTGTAGAGAATGGGGTAGTTGTTATTACAATGGAGTAGAAAGTATTGAACTGCTGTATAATTGAGTACGGAACGAAGGGTGAAGCGCATCAATCATGGAGCTAAATTGGTTATGGTCTGGGAAAGATGGCTTGATTTGCAGGAAGCAGCCATGGTGGCTAGATGTGTAATGCTACAACACAATGATTGTGCAACAGAGCTTAGGACAGTGCAATGGCCTTGGCCAATACCAACTCAGCCCACTCAGATGAGTTAGATGATCCGACTCATACTTGACTCAGTGTGACTTACTGAGCTTGACCGTGTTGACTGACTCGTTTGACCGTTGACCGGGTGGACTTTGCCGGTCACCTGAGATGACTTTCCCGGCCAACCGATGACTCCAGTTTTCCGACGACTACTTTTTGAATGAGAAATTTACAGGGCTATTTTCTACATGGGTATTCTCACACTTGGATTTGGTGGACTTTGGAGATTGGACCTAATTTTAGAAGTTGGAGAAAAGTTACAAAAGGAAAGTTTACTACTTTCTTTTGTTATCACGTATTTTCTACTTGGAGTTTTGGAGAGCGGCTACTAGGGTTTGCTTTCATTTTATTTTTCGTCTTCTTCATTTCATATTTGATTATGATTATGATGAACTAAAAAGCTATGTGTAGCTAAACAAATAATATTGGTTATGGGATAAAGTTGATTTCTCAAATATGTTATATGCATCTATGAGTTAGTTTTGTCTCAATAATTTATTGTTTATGATTCACCATTAATAGTGTTATATAGTTTGAATGCTTGTTTAGTCGAGTCCGGAATCGATTGAGTTTGCCTTCATCCTTATTGCTAGATTAGGGTTTTCAATACGTAAAAGTTGAGTAATTTCTGATCATAAGTAGCATAATTGTGGGTAGTGCTTGTAGTGATATATCCTACTAGTCACAAGTGAATCATAACCTTTGTCGGATTAGTGCTTTTATACGTTCGTTTGCATTGATTAGTCTTATTCCATAGAACTTAGTGCTTTTAGGGAGTTAAACTTAATTGTGCTTTTACACTTTAGGTTGCTTTCTAGGAAGAATTCACATATACATCTTTTAATGTGGTTGTGATGAAGTCAGGGAATTAGCGGGATATACTTGCGATCAAGGTATCCTAGGACTTTTAGTAAATGAGAGATTAAAATTATTGGTACTATCCCGTAAATGATACTATCCCGTGACCAATATCTTCTCCTTGTTGATTATTCAAATTATTTTATTGCTTTCAATTACTTTTATTGCTTTGCTAAAACAAAAATCCCCCCTTGGTTACTAAGAAACTGAAATTTTATAACAACAAAAGCCCCTTTGTGGGAACGATCCTTTCTTACCCTTGTTATATTATATATTTTAAGTTGTGAGAAAGTAATTTTATTTTTGACGCATACGACAGTGATCAGCCGTGAGTGCTAACCTATCCACCGGCATATTTATTGAGCCATTCGATATATTTACATGAAATTTATCCAGACTGGAGAATGTAGCAACCATCCCAAACACTTTGTAAATTTCGGCACCTCGCCAATACAAGACTCACTGAGTACTTTCTTGTGTTATGTTCCCCGGCAGAACCATTAATATCGGTATGGCATGACGGATTTATATTCACTCGCAGCGGAGTAGCATGAACCTCCAAGTACCAAAGTTAAGGCCATCGCACGAAATGCTCAGACGGAAAGCACACTGCATTCTGTAGATACGGATTTTTGTGGCAGCATACAAAATCCAGCCAATTATTGTGATAACTCACAAAAAGCTCATAAACCCGACTAATTTGCAAAATTAGGGTTTTGCGCCCCGCGCAGTACACTAGACCCCATTGGTCGAAAAACTATGCTTAGAAAAACTAGGCGATTAATCCGCTACAGTGCACTGGAAGTGTGGCCACGCCCTAGCTTGCCGGCCCCACTTTCCATCGACCAATCAGGTCTCTTTAAATCCTCCACACTCACACAGAAGTGTAGCCACGCCCATGCCTGGCCATCCCTCTTACATTAACCAAACCAGGTTACTTTAAACTCGCCACAGTGTTGAAGAGAAGGAAACCGCGCCAGATGGCCTCAAAGCCAATTGGCTTCCCAAAAACGCACCAGCACGCCAAGCAGCATGCCAAAAATTCCAAACGCACATACCAGGCACACATGCCAGATCCACATGCCAAACTCGACAAACATGGCCACTCACCCATGCGGCGTGCCATATAGGTTAATTAGGGTTTCGACAAGCTAAACCCTAATTTAGGCAAGATTTCCACACCAACATGCCAAAATTTCAGTGTCTATGGCTACGCGCTCAACCGCGCCAAAGGCATGCACGAGCCATGCCAGCCATGCCACAATGCCGCTAGCGCAAGTTAAAGGCACCACTGCCGATTAAAGGTAGCCATGATCGACGGCTACCTTTCCTCCTGAGATGCAATCTCAGCCATCCAAGTTCTCCACCAAACTAACAGGCTTGTGGCAACTTTTTGAGCGACCATGCTGCCAAACCCTAAACTTTGGTCGCGGCATCAAACCCTAAATTGGCCACGACGCCAAGCCCTGACCTTGGCCATGCCGCCAAGCCCTAGCCTTGGCCACGGAGCCAAATCTTAAACTTTGGCCATGCTACAACACCACGGCCACTGGCATGCCACCATGCCACAGCTACTAGCATGTCTCTAGGCCACAGCCACTGGCATGCCACCATCCCACAGCTACTAGCATGTCGCTATGCCACGGCCACTGGCATGCCACAGCTACTAGCATGTCGCTATGCCATGGCCACTGGCATGCCACCATGCCACAGCTACTGGCATACCACTATGCCACAGCTACTAGCATGTCGCTAGGCCACGGCTACTGGCATGCTACCATGCCACAACTACTAGCATGTCGCTATGCCACGGCCACTGGTATGCCTCCATGCCACAGCTACTAGCATGCCGCTATGCCACGGCTACTAGCATGTCGCTATGCCACGGCCACTGGCATGCCACCAGGCCACAACTACTAGCATGTCGCTATGTCGCGGCTACGCCATTGGCATGCCACTACGCCACTGGCATGCCACTAGCATGCCGTTATGCCATGGCTCCACCAGGCGCTACTATGCCAATGGCGCCACTTCGTTATACAACAAGATGCGGCCATAATCAATGGCCACTCTTCCTCATGAGATGTAATCTCAGCCATCGAAATTCGCCACCGAGCCGTTCATCTCGTGACAAGTTTTAGGTGACTAGCCAAAACAATCCTAGCATCACATATGCTATTTACCTACGGCAAGCCTCTCAATTTTTAACTTGCCACACGTAGCAAAGTGCTACATGTTTTCCACGAAAACACTCGACACATCAAAACATGTCACAAACTGGGGGATACTCATCAGGGTATTGGTCTAGCGGTTTACAGCGTACGGCGTGCAATACGCCCGTTACAGAAAGTGTCATAAAGCGGGGCGGTTAGTAATGGCAAGACGTAATGGTGTAAACGTATCCTTCATTATGGAAACATAAATTCCAGGCGTTACCCGTTACTCCCTTGTTCCACCACTCAATCGTTTCCACTTCCTAAGAGACTAGGGTACGTTTTGTTGCGACTTGTATAAATAGGTCTCACTTATTTTCCACCAGACAACAAGTTTTGTTCAGGAGAACAATACCACATCCAGAAATCATCTGATAGCTTTTCGTTCAGCTAGCCAGTTCAACTTTCTCATACAAGTCACAAAACACCCACACTTCCAGAATCAACTATTCTGGTCTCAACACTTTCTTCGCTTCCCTCCCTAAGACCAGCCCTTCTCCTTCACTTTGTGGCCTAAGCAAGCCTGGAACGGCCATTTCTTGGTTTAGGCCAGGACTGTACAGATTGATCTCTCGAATCAAAAGTACTCCCGTGCAGTACATTGTTTATGGTTTAGACTCGTTTCTCACCCACACACATGAAATTACCAAAAACAACAGAAACCGTTTTCACCCATAAACAACGGGAGATCAGAAAAAAAAGACATTCAACTGAATTGTCTATCCAAATAGAAAATGGATCTCACTGTCAAACTAGAGGCTCTTGGTAAATCTCTTACAGATAAAGATACACGTCCTATGATTCTAACTAATGATGTTGTTGTGATTTCTTCTGATGAGGAAACTAAAAGTTATTACTCGACTTTTACAGATTGTGACACAACCGGTTTAATCACATCTGAAACAGATCAAGATGATGGTAGTTTGCCTAACTACATCAAGTTGGAAGAGGATGAGAAACTAGCTTCTAGATCTACTGATGATCAAACGAAATCTTGTCCAAAGGAAACTTTGAACCGATTCTGTGGTGATTGTAAGGAATACAATTTTCAGTCACTTGACAGGAAACTTATACTTCTTCGACATACGGTGGTAAAATTTTTGAAGGAAGTGTCTCGTCTTAAAAAACTGAAAAATTATTCCTCAGTAGAAAGACAGATTATACCACATCCAGATAAGATCAACTCAAAAGTTTCAGAGGAAAAAGTTGATAATCGCTTCTGGAAAAAGGTTCCTCCGCACCCATATCGAAACAGTTCTGGTTTTGATGAGGAACGACTTCAGAAGGAAGGGAAAGAGCGAATCTCTGCCAAAAGAAACAATCAGGAATTTTCGATAGTTGTTTCAGATGATCACACTAATATGAAAAATAAGGAAGTCCTTAGAATGAAAAAATCTTATGAAAATCTCATTAAAAGAATTAAGAGAGATTTATCCATCTCTGAGAATTCTCACATTCGTACATTTTCTCCACATGATCATATCTCTAGAGTTAGAAAAGATCATCGTCTTGGGAGAAAATATTTTGGGCAGAAATTCCCGAAGAGAAACATGAACTATGTTTATGATATTCACTGTAAGCTAGAAAAAGCTTACTCCGATGCAATTTAGTTGTGTCAAAAATTGTGCACTCTCATGCTCATAAACTTGGATGGGAAAGGCAAAATAAAGCATGAGCACATGTGTTTTGTGTAGTTGTTTATCAGAAAATTCCGTGACACTATATTGATAGCTGTGAATCCATGGTTGTCTGAAAAAAATGTTCATGTTTAACATGATCTTCCAAAAAGAGGTTTTATTTAGAATTTTCGAATTTTAATAAACCTTCTAACCTGAGAAATTCGGACTAAGGAAGCAAAATATATTCTTTTATATTTTCGGATTTTCCAGAGGTCTTTTGGTCCGAAAAGTTATCTCTTTTAAAAGAGAAACTTTCTCTTGTCTGTATTCAGAAACCCTGATCAATCCTTTATATTTATTTATTCATAACCGAGCATGCCTCCAATAACTCGCAGTGTCTCAAAGGCTAATAAGGAGGAAGCTCAAAAGGTTAAGGATTGTCAAGGAATCAATACAGAGAGGAAGAAGAAGGGCATATCAAATATCATGTCTGATTATGACTCTGATATTTCAGTTGGATCACTAGATGAATCATGTCTGTTGGCTTACAACCTACAAGATCCAACTAAAACCAAGTGGATCCGTTCTGATAGTATGATTGACTATATCCAAGGTTTTGAGGAACTAAGAACCAATCTCATTATAACGGTTCGAAATCAAGATTGGCTCAAAGATAAGATTGAGGAAACAAAAGCTGATATGATGATTCAAGTTGAAAGACTTGAGAAACAAGAAGTGGTTGCAGACAAGTCTCTTGAGACATGCTTTAAGAGTTTGAACACAACCTAGGAACGAAGAGACCTCGAAAAAACAAAACTACCATAACCACTACTAGTGAACAACAAGAGCACCACTAGAGATTAAGTTATATGTTTGAATCATTAGTAATACTTAATCTAGAAAGAATTGGATTGGTAAACATCAATTTTGATTTCCTTCATTGATTGTATTGGTCTATTATGAATAAAATTATTATGAATTTTATTATAAAATCATTTTTATAAAACTATATAAATTTTTTAATTTTTTAATAATGGATAAAATTATAGATGAAAAATCACACAAAGCTATTGGTTGGCAACCTAGGAACAAGTCAAGCACCAACCCCTCCAAAGAGGAAGAAAAATGGGTTGAAAAGCAATGCCTACTCTATGAAAAACAAAACTACCATAACCACTACTAGCGTCATTATTAACAAGACAATTCTTCAAACGCTTAAAAAATATAAAGTATCTTCGCCGAGATTGCCCAAAGTAGAGAAAGCCAAGACCCCGAGACCATAACCAATCAACAAAGTTTGAGACAAAGAGAACTTTGAAGTGCACTTGTCCGATACACGATATTTTTTCAAAGGCTAAAATCGCATGATACTTCATCACCACGACTTCAAAATGAGAAACTTATTTTATGATCCATGAACTATTTAACGATCTCACTGTAATATCCTCTCGTGAGATGATGGATATGTTTCTTCTTAATGCTCTACACATTTCATCACCACCTCTCGAATAGACATCTCAAGCATGTTTGTCAATATTAGTGATCAAAACTATAAGTCTTGATTTCTAGTCTTTATATCTAAGTCTCTGACTAGGATAGAAAGTGTAGTAGACTCCATGCTCGCTTTCATTTCCAACTATATAACGTCCTCTAAGAATGTTTCAAAGATTGAAATGAGAGTTTAGGTTGATATAAACACAGTAATAAATCATACATGTGAAGTCCTTATTCCTTGAACCAAAATATGCTACTTGTCATCAGAAAACCGCAAAGTCCGTGCAGTTTATAGCACCATCGGAAATTTGTGAATTGAAAACAAACTTACTATAAGTCCACTTAGGTTGGTTATTTTCTAAAAACGCAATGCATATTTGCAAACCGTGGCTATAAAGTTCATGAATCGATTAGAGTGACAAATTTTTGCTTAAGTTTATGTCTTGTATACTTCTAGTGACATGTTTGTTGCACAAGAAGTGGTTGCAGACAAGTCTCTTGAGACATGCTTTAAGAGTTTGAACACTGAAGAGACCTCGGTGAACAACAAGAGCACCACTAGAGATTAAGTTATATGCTGTAATACTTAATCTAGAAAGAATAGACATCAATTTTTGATTTCCTTCATTGATTGTATTGGTCTATTATGAATAAAATTATTATGAATTTTATTATAAAATCTGTTTTCAATTTTTTTAATACGGATAAAATTATAGATGAAAAATCACACAAAGCTATTGGTTGGCAACCTAGGAACAAGCTGGGCACCAACCCCCCTCTGAAAAGCAATGCCTACTCTATGAAAAACAAAACTACCATAACCACTACTAGCGTCATTATTAACAAGACAATTCTTCAAACGCTTAAAAAAATATAAAGTATCTTCGCCGAGATTGCCCAAAGTAGAGAAAGCCAAGACCCCGAGACCATAACCAAGTGAAGTGCACTTGTCCAGATATTTAGCACGCTTCCTTGATACTGCTTTTGAAATGGCTTTCCCTGGGACAAAAGAACGAACACCATCACCAATAAAGGGCGAGACAAAAGTAACATCCATGCAGACATCTTGCCCGTTTTCCCAGTTGAGAACAAGAATATCGGCAGGCCTCAAATCTTCATCCTCATCTGAAGCAATACCCATAGAAACCTCCTTGCGGGCAGGTACACTAGCCTTGTAACAAATATCGACAGTAATATCACGGACAACATCATGTCGAAACTTACTTCCAACATCTTTAGCACAATGAAGCGCATGGTCTCCAAAAATGTCCATAGATTTGTTGCAACTGGTGCATAAGCCATTCTCAACAAACAGAGGAATACCGAGACGATAACAAAGCACAGCCCGAAACTGTCTAGGCCCAATACACTGGTTAAGCCCTCTGATTGGTACAGCTAGTAGATAATCTTGAGCATGCTTGATACGGTTACACTGCCATAACACAGAATCTCTTGCAGACAAGGAAAATTGGTATGGGATTTGCTTCTTAATTGCATCGAAATAAGTGACTGCCAGGGAATGCATGGAAGGGGGGGCAGTATCATCGACACAATAAGAAGGAGGTAATCCACATACCTGAATAAAGTTCTGAAGAGCCAACTGATAAGCAGAGCCTTTGTTTGTTGAGAATAAACTACCCAGAATTGTCTTCTGTATAGAAGCAGTCTGATTCTGAGAGGCAAGGAAACAGTACGTACGGGTATCCGCCATAGTGTAGATGCCAAGGCCACCATCTTTGATAGGCAAAGTAGCTAATCGCTGTTGTAGAGGACCAAACCCCGCACCATCTCCAGTAATTAAGAGTCTCAAATACTTAAGTAAATGATCGTCAAAAAGATCAGTGGCAGATTGCAAGGCTGCTGGATTGGTAGTACGCATTGAAAAATATAGACGAGACACACCAGTGCAATTACGAAGTAATAGCATCTCACTCTGAGGGTCCTTAAGTTTTTTGATTGCATCCATCAGTTGAACAGTTTTATTCACCCTGGTCAACATCATATCACTAATGAAGCTCGGATCCAAACTCACAGGTCCTCCCAAAAGCTTAACACCATTAGAGGGCCTACCAATATCTGGGGGGAAAACACCGTCTAAAGTGCTTCTGGGATCAATAGATGGCCAAAAGACTTCGGTTTTATGAACGTTAAGATGCAACCCCCTGTTAGGTCCTTCAACCTCTATTATACTCAAGGCTTTGGATACTTCTATAGTATCCCCAATACTGGTACCATCATCAAGGTACCAAGCATGCAAATCAAGGGTGCAACGAGAAGCAATAGTCTTCACAAGAGGATGAAGAGTCAACGCAAAAAGAAATGGACCAAGGGGGTCCCCTTGCTGAACCCCGAGAGCAGAAGACAATATATATTGGTCAAAATAGAGTTTAGCAGGTCGCAAATAACAAAATTCTACCCAGCGAGAGATACCTGGACAGTGAAGACGAACCTCTTTGATGAGATGAGACCTAGTCACCATGTTGAAAGCATTGGAAAAGTCAATAAGCAGCATTGACATTGTATCCGAATGACCTTTCAACTCTAGTAAGCTATTCAAAGCATGTAAAATACTCTCTCCACTGACAGGCACACCAACTCCAAATTGATAGTCGCCTAAATAAGAGGTCATCTCTTTCCCGACTGAAAAAGCATCAACTTTGGAAACCAGCCTTCGCCAAACCGTACCAACTGAGATTGGCCTAACACCACCCCCTGGTTTAAGTAGTGGAGTCAAAGGCGCACTAGCAATAAACTCGCCCAAACTATTGGGGCATTTTATGAATAAAATTATTTGATTGGTAATTTTTCTTGTGATAGTTTTCGGTTTACATAGCCTGTGCTTGAATACTTTTTATCTTATTGCTATGTATGTTTATGGGATGTTTGATTTCGGTTTTGCTACCTTAATATTCGATCTCATATATTGTGAACCATTGTGGTTTGGGTGACTTTTTGATTTAGCAGGATTAAGTTCTAGACCATGTTGATAGGCTTTATCAAAGAATCATGAGGGGTTCTAGTAGAAACAATATGTGAAAAAGTCACAATATGTTGAATCGGTTTTGGTTTAGCATAAAAGCATATGTGTTTCGACGGTTTTCAACTTTTGCTTGCAATTGTTAAAACCGGTTTTCAACCTTTCTCTGGCAAAGGTTGAGGGTTGTTGTTATTCTTTTGTTTTGGCATAAGGATGACAACATGATGATATTTCGATATCAATTCTCCCTGGACGAAGATGCAAACATATTGGAGAAGTGGATGCGAAATTTGAGGTAACAATCTTGTTAGTTAATTGTTTTCCCGTTTAAGAAAAGCCTGAGTTTATATTATATATATTTATTGCTTTTGCTTAACAAAATTTATGTTCAATTGATGTTTGTTCCATGATGTGTGTGTGGATGTGTGTGATTCAATTGGTTCCAGTTAAGAAAAACTATTGTTAGCTTGCTTTATTGTGTGGTATCAATTGTTTAGGCATACAAAATTTTGGTGCAATTGCGGTGCTTTTAATGTCTATGTTGTTTCAATTGCTTCCGGTTGAGGTGAATAATTATGCAAGTTGATTTATGTTGGTTTGTATGAATTATTTATGTCTTACCGAAATATAAGGTGTACGAGATGAGTTGTTTAGTCCAATTCGATTCCAGATAAGAGAAACTAATAAGTTAATTCTGATCTTAGTTATACTTATCGAAGTGAGGTTTCGGTTATTCAAGTTTAATCGAATGCCTTAACAAGAAATGCTAGTTAACTAACCTAGTACTTATCTTGTTTAAAATTTAAAGGTCTAAGTTTATGGATAATTACAACCTGATGAGAAAAATAGAGTTATCTTTATTTTGGTCTTATCGAATTAAGCGGTTGTCTTTGAACAATCGGTTTAGCAAAGGGACTAAGGTGCTTAGTTGATTTTTGTTTTGCTAAACTAAATTGGAAAAATTGTTTCGGACAATTGTTTCCTTAGTAACATATCAAAATAAAACTACTTGTAGTTTCGGTTTTGATATTGGTTATCAGAACATGATGTGTGGAACCCTCGTGCCTAACTCTACAGGTTGCAAGTCTATTGAGATTTGTAAGATTCTTTTCGTGTTGTCCTTTATTTTTTCGTTTCTTTGTCATTTTTGTGACAAAAAAGGGGAGAAATATATGGAGTAAACAAGTGATACTGGCATTGATTTTATATTGATTGGTATCGCTAAGGAAAAGAATATTGGTACTTTAACGTTTATCTAACAAAAGAGTGAAAGCACAGACTAAGGGGGAGTAACATGTCATATAAATTGGTATAACAAAGACGTGCGGATTGAATATCTACCTATCTTCCTTAGGGGGAGTATTTTCTTTGTTATTATAATGTCAACAACGGCATTTTCAAGGATTGAATGTAAGCATTTTACTGTGCTGTTGAATTCGGGAATCAAGCGTATGTGTAATGAATTCTTGTAATTTGTTTATCCATATGATGTAAGAGTTTTGTCACTAAAATTGACAAAGGGGGAGATTGTTAGAGCATGGCTCTGTTGAACCCACCAAGCATTGGTATGTCAAGTTTGGTTGTCATATTTTAGTGAACCAAAACTCATGTTAAGATTCGCTTGATTATGTACTAGAGTCAACTTCGTATAGGTTAGTTTGAAAGTATTAGGATATGAGACATTACAAGTATTGCGAAGCCTTGAAGATGTGAAGAAGCAAGGAGCTACAACGACAACAATCATCCTTCCACTTGAGGTTAGTGATATTTGACTTGAACTGTTTCATTCCCTAACGTATCTTTCAAGTCGTGCATATTAAAAACAAAACTGCGAAGCATATTTGAACTCTAGATAGACATAGTATTAAGGAATACAATACGAGGTTTATTGCTTAACCATTAAACTTTGTAGATAAGACATCGACATAATAATTTGAATGCTATTGTGATTATGTATGGGTATGAGGTGAGGATTTCATCCTAGGGAACAATGTTCTACATGTGTTCTAAGGAAGTAAGTTCATAAACTTGTTTGTGAACCGAAAAGGAAATTGCCAGGTGTTATTGGTTTTGTTATTCATTGCATATCTTATGAACAACCAATATGTGTGATTGAGTATAACCGCTCACAACTTGTTTGTGTTCTTAGTAGAACTATTCACAAAGTCCTGACTTATGTATTAGTATGACTTTTATTAGTGAAACCGATCTTAAGTAATCATCTGAGATGGTATGATCGGGTTTGTGATTTTATGTCTGACCAAATATGGGAAAGGGGAACCGATCCTAGTAAGAGGTGTAGTACATCACAAAGGGGAACCGATCATTGTATGGGGTGCAGCAAGGTTTATAGCAGAAAGGGGAACCGATCCTATGGACATGTGCAACACATTTTTATGCAAAGGGGAACCGATCCTATGGACATGTGCAACACGTTTTTAGGAAAAGGGGAACCGATCCTATGGACATGTGCAACACATATAAGTTAAGTACCATATATATGTGGGGAACCGATCCTAGTACCTAGTCAACCGAATTTTGGAAAGCTAGTGTGACTATGCACAGTACTCACATGGAAGGTTGAACTGAAACTTGTTTTGGTAGAACCGTTAAACCCATGATTGTGATTGAATGTTTGTTTGATTAATCACATAGTTCTTGAAAGTCATATGAACCAATTCTAAACTTGTTTGGAAGTGTGGCAAATCGGTTTCAAGGTTGTAAGTGTGAAAGAGAACTTACAAAGTAAGGATGTCGACATACTTTGAACACGTGATGTGAATGTTTATTTCTTTAATTGTTCAAAGTTATTCCTTAATAGCTAAGGGAAGAGAATCCCAGGATCGAAACTTAAGTAACCTACACGGCTGTATGTGGGGGACTCCTTTATCTATTCATCTACAGAGGTGCAACAAGGTGACCTTTTGGGACCTTTGTTATTTGCTCTGGTGCTTCATCAACTTATAGCTAAGATAAATGAGCAGTGCATATTATCCCTACAGGCCTGGTATCTTGATGATGACACTGTTATTGGCGACACCGAGGAAGTGGCAAAAGCATTCAATATTGTCAAAACAGAAGGGCCCGCGTTGGGACTGATATTGAATATTAAGAAAAAAAAAATTGGCCTTCTTGTGATGGACGAAGGATAAGTAATGGGTTGTTTCCTGTCGAAATCTCAAGACCAGATAAGGGAGTCAAACTATTGGGTAGTGCGGTTAGCCTTGATGATGGTTTTGTGAAGGGCCTTGCCATTAAGAGAGCTGAAAAAGCAGTGGATTTGATGCAGATTTTATCCAAGCTCCACGATCCTCAAAGTGAATTGCTGCTTTTACAAACATGTATAGGTATCTCCAAGCTGCTTTTTGGGCTTCGTATTTGTCACCCAGACTGTATTATGAAGGCGGTAGATATATTTTATAGAGGCTTGAGAGAAGTGATAGAGGGCATTGTGGTTTGTGGGGGACCGTTCTTTGGAGAGCTACAATGGAGGCTATCTACTCTTCCTATTAGATATGGAGGTCTTGGCCTTTACACTGCTAGGGAGGCATCGGAATATGCTTTTCCGGACTCACGTGTGCAGTCTTGGGGGTTACAGTATCACATATTGAGGAGCATTGGTGTGGAAGGTATGGATGACAACTTTAATAAGGCTTTGGAGACGTTACAAGTAACTCTTCCTGATTTTGATTTTAACAGCTTCACCAATAAAGACAACGCCCCCCTTAAAACACAAAGTACCCTAGCGAGTGCTCTTTTTGGTAAAGCGGTTAAGGATATGGATAGAGTTTACAAGCTCACGGAGAGACAAAAAGCGGTTTTTGGTTGTTTGCGAGCAGCGCATGCCCAAGATTTTCTTCTTGCTATTCCGATTGAGGGGCTTGGATAGAAGATGTCTCCTTTGGAGTATCGTTCTATCCCCAAATACAGGTTAATGATCTCGCTTTATCCCCATGACTCTCGTTGTCCTGCTTGCATCACAGGATGCTTGGACTCGTATGGTGAACATGCAGTTCATTGTAAGGTAAACCCTGGTTTTAAATATAGACATGAGCATGTGAGGGATATCTTGTATGATGTACTGTGGAGGGATGGTATTTCAGCAAAGAAATAAGTGCCTGTGAACTTTCTGACAGACCTACTTGAGGGGAGATCGACATTAAGACCAGCAGATGTTCTTATTTTTGGGTGGTCTAATGGGATACACACATGAGTTGACCTCACTGGGGTATCTCCTTTGGTAGGCATTGGACATGGCGCCTTTACAGTCGGGCAAGCAGCATTAAGGGCTGTGAAAAGGTGAGGGTACCCAAATATACCTCAAGCTAAAACTTTTCCTACCTATAAGTCCTTTCTCCGAAAGTGATTGTCTATGGACTGAGTCGAGACAATGCAACTAATCGGTTCACACTTCGTGTGATCGTCTATGGATACGAGATCGAGACAATACAACAACGAAGTATGTTTACTTGATACAAAGTTTCGAACTTAACCAAACACAATAGGATTGCTTATCAAGTAAATAGGAATTAACGTTTGTGTAATTTACTTTAATTATAATAAAACAATTATAATGCGGAAAATAAAAGTAAATGACACAGCAAGATTTTGTTAACGAGGAAACCGCAAATGCAGAAAAACCCTGGGACCTTGTCCAGAATTGAATACTCTCAAGATTAAGCTGCTACACAAAATTACATCTAACTTCGTATAGTTGAGACCAAGTAACTAACCCTATAGTTCACTTAGTTCCGTATGTATTCCCACGCCTCCGACTTGTGAATAAGTCACGTACTTGGAACAATTCCTTTGGTTCGTATTCCAAACAGTAAAGGAACAACAAATCTGTTTGGTATCAACTCTATTCAACCAAGTGATATGAGTAGGACAAAGTCTCTTCTGTTTATCTTAACATAAACTCCTTCGGGTCCTTAGATCTATCTTATGTTCAATCACCCAAAGGTAATCGTTTAAGATTAATCCAATCAATACCTTTAATCACAAGGAAACGTATTGATGCCGATCTACTCAATTAATCCAATCTACCACAAGGATAAACAGATTATTAATTGGATCCTCTTTTACCGAAACAAGTATTATGCACACCAAATATTATAAAACCCAAGTCAGATCTTCAATATCTTCTTTGTCTTCAAATCTTCATAAATCTTCAATAAAACCTGCACACAATCACTTGAATCTCTTGTGATCAATCACGCACAGAAAGGATTCTGTTAACAATGGATTATCACAAGATCGTCTTTAGAACTAACAACAGTCTAAAGATCCCTGTCGAAACTCTGAACTAGTTTAAGTGAATCTTATATCAGAAGAGAAGATTCTCAAGAATAAACAAACTAGGTGCAATCAGATTTCAACCACCGTTAGTCAATCAAATTAATCGAAAACAAAGATAAACCGCAATTATCTATTTTCCCACCAACGGGTCGCGCTAGAGCTTCTCAATCCCAAAGAAGACTTTAAACTGAGCGGTCATAAGAGATTTCGCCTAATTAGGTTACTCTCCTCTCCGAATAGGCGTCTTCGACAGTAACAACAACAAAAGAGGAAGTCTGTTGTTACGAAGGATTAGTTTGCTAGAAAGGCAAACTTCAAGTATTTATAGACAAGCAAGTTTGGACACCAAGGAATTTCCAAAACCGAAAATATTCTCAAGATATTCATAAAAGCACAGATTCGGTTTTCATAATTCCTGGAAATGCTCTGTCCAAAAATAACGATCGAAATCTCTCGGAAAATCTAATTAGTAATGTGCATTTACTAATTAGATTTTCCGAGAGATTTCGAATATTATTTTTGGACAAAGCATTTCCAGGAATTATGGAAACCGAATTTGTGCTTTAATGATTATCTTGAGAATATTTTCGGTTTTGGAAATTCCTTGGTGTCCAAACTTCCTTATCTATAAATACTTGAAGTTTGCCTTTCTTGCAAACTAATCCTTTGTAACAACAGACTTCCTCTTTTGTTGTTGTTACTGGTATAGCCGCCTATTCGGAGAGGAGAGTAACCTAATTAGGCGAAATCTCTTACGGCCGCTCAGTTTAAAGTCTTCTTTGGGATTGAGAAGCTCTAGCGTGTACCGTTGGTGGGAAACTAGATAATTGCGGTTTATCTTTGTTTTCGATTGATTTGATTGACTGATGGTGGTTGAAATCTGATTGCACCTAGTTTGTTTATGCTTGGGAATCTTCTCTTCTGATATAAGATTCACTCAAACTAGTTCAGAGTTTCGACAGGATCTTTAGACTCGTTGTTAGTTTTAAAGACGATCTTGTGATAATCCATTGTTAACATAATCCGTTCTGTGCGTGATTGATCACAAGAGATTCAAGTGATTGGTCCAGGTTTTTATTGAAGATTCAAGTAGATTTGAAGACAAATAAGATGTTGAAGATCTGACTTGGGTTTATAATCTTTGGTGTACACAATACTTATTTCGGTAAAAGAGGATCCAATTAATAATCGGTTTATCCTTGTGGTAGATAGGATTGATTAATTGAGTAGATCGGCATCAACACAATTCTTTGGATTAAGAGTGTTGTTGGCTTAATCTTAAACGATTACTTCGGTAGTTGAACATAAGATAAATCTAAGGACCTGACGAAGGAGTTTATGTTAAGATAAACGGAAGAGCCTTTGTCCGACTCATATCACTTGGTTGAAGAAAGTTTATACCAAACAGATTTGTTGTTCCTTTACTGTTTGGAATACGAACCAAAGGAATTGTTCCAAGTACGTGACTTATTTATAAGTTGGAGGCGTGGGAATACAGACGGAAATAGGTGAACTATAGGTTTAGTTGCTTGGTCTCAACTATACGAGGTGTAATTTTGTGTAGCGGCTTAATCCTGAGAGTATTCAATTCTGGACTAGGTCCTGGGTTTTTTTTGCATTTGCGGTTTCCTCGTTAACAAAATCTTGTTGTGTCATTTACTTTATATTTCTGCATTATAATTGTTTTATTATAATTAAAGTAAATTACAAAAATGTTAATTCCTATTTACTTGATAAGTGAATCCTATTGTGTTTGGTTAAGTCTGAAACTTTTTATCAAGTAACATACTTCGTTGTTGTATTGTCTCGATCTCGTATCCATAGACGATCACACGAAGTGTGAACCGATTAGTTGTATTGTCTCGACTCAATCCATAGACAATCTATTTCGGAGAAAGGACTTATAGGTAGGAAAAGTTTTAGCTTGAGGTATATTTGGGTACCCTCGCCTTTTCACAATCATCTGCGTCTAACGAAGGCATGGTGGAATTGTGGTTGTTCTGGTTCATAAGTCTACTAGGGACGTTTTACGTTCTACAGAACCTACATGACCAGCAGTATCTCGTCGAGGATGTGCGCTAGGAGTCACGACATCACGACCAACAGTGTCTCGCGGGGAAGTATACTAGAAATCGTGGCTAAGAATGCCTTGAGGGCCAAGGGCTTAATCTCTCGTGAGAGTGGAATTTTGTCTATGGTCTTGAAATGAAACTCTTGCCCCTTATCCAAATTTCACTATCTACATTAAGTCCCCTACTCAGAGTAGAACCTTGATTGTTTTATGATGAGTATATAGATGGTTACGAAATGTTCATGCACGAAATTGTAATTGTTTTTTTGCGGATTCCTTGATGCTTAGTCTTCGTTTGTTCAGGTCTGAAATTGAAATCGACTCTGGACTTGGAATTTCTCGTGAATATTAAGGATGGGCAGTTTTTATCCAAGTGTTGTAGTGTTGTCATTGCGAAATCCATGCCTTAGGCGTATATATTTGTAATTAGGATTTATCTGATTAAAACCCTAATTTTCAGCATTGCTCTTGATCGTGTAGATGAATGTTGTGATGCTTAAATATGAGACGCGAAGCTGGTCTAGGATTGTAGAAAGGAGACAATATCTTGAGCTGATGAAAACTGCAAGTCATGGCATATCTCGTTGTCTAATTGGAAGATCCACCTTGCGTCAAAATGTTGGATGTGCAAAAGTTTGTTTACGTGAATCTTGTGTATGAAGTTGTGTCTGCATATGGTACCTTCTTATTCGGCAGTCACCCATAGGTGTAGATGGTGGATTTTCGACAAAGGATAAAATCATAAAACCATAATTATACATGCTCCTGATCCAGCAATCAGATGAGTATTGAGGCTCATGTCTCTCATTGAAGCATGAAAGCTCATGCCACAAGAATCTCTGACCGACTATATTGTCTCTCAGAGCATACGTGAATATGCAGTCTCTCAACTAAGGCAACGACATATCTCATGAATACTGAGCAATTTCAGTAATTACTTTTATATAGAATGGAACGATTGGACGGATCCTAGATAGATTGCCTGCTAGTATAGAGCAATAACGTCTTCAGGATGTAACAATGTTTTCCCTGACTATATAAAAGACATGTGTATAGAATCATTATGATTGGACGGCTCCTAGACAGCTTGCCTGCTAGTATAGAGCGATAACGTCTTCAGGATGCAACAACGTGTTTTCCCTGACTATACTATACATAATAAATATGACGCTTCAACTAGATCATATCACCCAATCCTCTAATAATTAATGCTCCTAGACAGCATGCCTGCTAGTATAGAGCCATCAATTAATTATTTTTAATCCTTAAATTCATTAACTGAATATTCGGAAATATTCTACGTTCTTCATAATATTTCGTTACTTCAATTCATGGTTCTTCCCAGCAGAATTCCATGGGTTCGTGATAAATACTCAACGTACGGGCATCTGAGCCGCTATCGAGTAAGCCCCGACCAAAATGGTGCAAGTGTATTCAGCAATAATGCACTAACGAGCACCCGAATGCACGAACGAGCATTCTAAAATACGAAGGAACGATGAACCTATGCAAAATAGGGAGAAAAAAAATAATAAAATAATAATTAACTAAGGGGCTAGGGGACTGGGTCCTCCGAACGGCCGTTCATGCCGTGGCCAGTCCCACGCTTAGTTCTTTATTTTATCATATTTTATTGATTTTCTTTGATCTCATGAAAATTCCTTCATTTGTACAAAACTCCTTCGTTTTAAGGAAACTCCTCAGTTTCATGGTGTTTCCTTCACATCAAGGAAATAATATAAAATTGGGAAAGGTGTCATGAGACCGGGTCTACTAGCCGGCCGGCTATGCCCTAGTTGTGTCCGGTCCCACACCTCATGATTCCTTATTATTTTATTATTATTATTATTTCCTTCATCCCATGAAATTCCTTGATTTCATGATATTTCCTTCAAATCATGAAAATAATATAAAATTAGGGAAGACTCACGGGACCGGGCCCTATTCGTGGCCGGTCCCACACGCCCCTTATTTTATTATTATTAATGTTTCCTTCATCTCATGGAAACTCCTTCATTTCAAGGAAACTCCTTAGTTTCAACAAATTCCTTGATTTCATGATATTTCCTTCAAATCATGAAAATAATATAAAATTAGGGAAGACTCACGGGACCGGGCCCTAGCCGGCCGACCATGCTCTAGTCGTGGCCGGTCCTACACGCCCTTTATTTTATTATTATTAATGTTTCCTTCATCTCATGGAAACTCCTTCATTTCAAGGAAACTCCTTAGTTTCAACAAACTCCTTGATTTCATGATATTTCCTTAAAATCATGAAAATAATATAAAATTAGGAAAAGTGCCATGGGACCGGGCTTATTGGTCGGCCGCCCATAACTTATCCATAGCCGGTCCCACACTTCATGATTCTTTATTATATTATTATTATTTCCTTCATCTTATGAAGCTTCCTTAGTTTGAGCAAAACCTTGAATTCTTCATATTTTCTCAAAATGTTGCTCAAAGGCGCATCAGAAAATATCAAAATTCTCAGGACTGAGACACGAACACTTTGGTGACATGAGCATATTACCTTGACCGACCAAGGTTGTCTCTTTGGCTTGCAAGAGGCCGGTCCCACACATTTTCATCATTTGACCTAATTTGTTCGCATTAGGTTCGAACTCATCCAAACAACTTGGAATTTCATGAAACGATCGTCAATCGGTCCCATGACCAACCAGGGTCAGTTTCATGACCCCTTGGTCGGTCCCTCACCTATTCATAATTAGGTTTTATCACCTAAGGTTCAGATGAACATTATTTTAATTAATGATTAAACCAGCATTTAATCATCCTTTCACCAACTGGTCTTCAAGAGACTTTGGTATTTGCTCACTCGAGCATCTGGGCGCTACATGGTCGACCCATAATACCATGTAGCCGGTCCCTCCTTCACTCCGTGGTTGATTTTCAATAAATCATCAATTGGTCAGCAATTGATCGAAATTAGGGTTTCGAATCCAAGGTTCATAATTCCAGATTCAAGCACTAATAATTTTATGTTGATATCGTAATCAACACTTTAATTATTATACTCAGTTCAGTTGCCAGTATTTTAAATTAATAATTCATCAAACGAGCAACATTTGCTCAAACTAAGGAATATTGGTTCAACTATCAATATTCAACAATTCATCAAATGAGCAAAATTTGCTCACCTTAACTATCAACATTTATTCGAGAATTTTACCTCTGTCTCAACAGACATGTTCAATTCATGAGTCTCAGAACATTTGCAAATCACGTTCGACTCAGCAATACAAAGACTCATCGTCTCATAAAGTCAACAACTGACTAACTAAATACATGTCCTTGCAGACTACACAATCACGAGACATCAATTGTGTCACATGGGGGATATCAATTAGGGTTTTGGTATGGCGGTCTACGGCACGTGTGTTCATACACACGATGAGAATGTGAGCAAGTCGTGCAAACAGTTAAAGGAGTTAGCAAAGTAGTGGGTGGATAATCAACCAAGTCTCCGCACGATGATCAACTGGTTTTAACACGATTTCCCACTTCTCCAGTCTTTGACTCCAACAACTGTCACACTTAATGGGATCAACGTGGCTACAATTATTACAAGCATAAATAGGTCTCTGAATCATGATTGAAACAACAGACAATCTTTCATCAAATAGACAACAAGAGATTAAGAACTCAACGTCTGAGCAATTACTCTCAGCAGAGCAAAATTCAATCAATCAGAAATTATCTTATTTCTTCACGCAGAATACACAACACACCTACAATCTTCGATCACCATTGATCTCACACATTTCTCAGCTTCCCTGCTACAGATCGACCCATCCTCTCTTGTGACCGAATTGACTCTGGAACGGCCATTGTCTTGGTTTAGGCCGGAGTCCTACAGATTGATCTCTCGAATTCAAAGTACTCCCTTTTTGCAGTGCATCTGTATGAGGTTAGATAGTTTGCTCGGTTCAAGGAGTTTCCTCCGCACGGTCGTCTCCTCAATTCCGTAAAAACCAGCAACTCATTTTGCCCCATCTACATATTGGCGACCACAGTGGGAGATTAATCTCTCGGTTGCAATCTCACATTTTTACAAGATGGATATTCTTAGGTCTGGGTTAGTTACAAATGCAAACGACGTTAGCACTAGCAAAAATAACAATGATAGTATTCCAGAAACCATTCCTGCTTCCAACAATGGTGGTGATACTACTCCTCCTCAAACCAACACTGGAAATCATTCTCTCTTCGGCCGGCATCCCGAGGAAGTCGGAGAAAATCCACCCACCATAGCTGATCTCATGAAGGTCCAGGAAGTTCTCGCCAAAAATCAAACTGATATGGCTACTACTCAGAAGGAGTTATGCAATTATCTCAAGACTCTTACAGACAAGATGTCAGAGAAAACTCAGGAGAAACGAAAAGCTAAAGAAACATCTTCGACTATTGATCCTTAAGTCACTATAATCCATGTAGTAGACGATGATGAAGTCCACAAGGCTGCAGATAAGCCACCAACGAAGGAACCTGGAACGGCTCATGGAGGATCGAGGAAAGACAAAACACCATCAGTTCACCGCCATCAACCTCCATATCCCGCTACTACGCAAAGAATTCCTCTCCCGAAGGGCTATACCTCTCCAACGTTCACACTCTACAACGGAACGGGAATGCTCGAGAACATGTCTCTCGATTCCTAGAAGTACTAGGCGAACATGAACACAATCATGTCGTCCGTTTGAAGGAGTTCTCAAAGTCTCTGACAGGTCGAGCATATACTTGGTACAACAACATTGCACTAGGGAACATCACTGTCTAGGGAGAAATGGTTAATGCCTTCTACCGGAAATACTTCATTGTCTTAGAGCAGATCACTCTCTCTGATTTAGGAAGAATGTCTCAGAAAAACAATGAACATCCGAACGATTATGTAAAGAGGTTCAGAGTCCAAGCTTTGGATTGTCATGACCTGAATGTCACTGAACAACAACTGGTGGACTTGTGCATAAACGGAAGGATCCCAGTCTACAGAGCCTTGCTGGAAAATCTCCGGTTCCAGACTTTCTCAGAGCTTCATGAAGCATCCAAACGATCGGCACCTGTTTTACTGGAAAGAGAGAAGTCTGCAAGATCGAGGAACCTCGAAGCAGCCGACGCCTAGTCAACAATCACTACAATCTCCAGCATTCAACAAACGTTATTGTTGAAAGGAATGAAAAGAAAGCCGAGACACAACATCGAAGCGCTTCTTCAACATCCAGGATTCTCTGAAGGCGCAAAGAAAAGATAACCAATCATGAAATGCACAAACCTCGACCCGGCATCAACGAACGGGGAAATGATCAGACAAACTCAAACTTCTCTCTTATCATGAGGGAGTGATCGAGTTACTGGAAGTCTGGGTTCAAGATGGTGCTATCAAATTGTCGTTCATCAGGAGAGAGCCAACTGAAGAAGAAATGGAGAATCCCAGGTACTGTTGCCTTCATAGGTTCATCGATCATCCAACAAGTAACTGTAATATTTTGAACCACATCTTCAAAGAGAAGGTTGATCCATAATAGCTTCGACTGGGGAATGAAGGAGTACACAAGAATCCTCTCCAGTCAGAACCTTTAGGCTCTCTGAACAACCAGTCAAAGAAGCAGTTCAATCATTGATCGAGCATATCTGTGAATTGCTCTATCTTTCTAAGGCACAAAGGAAATACATGTTCACAACGCCGAATTACATTGTGTCAGACATCTGTCTATCCCGGAAATACTCCTTGAATCCTCATCCACAGACAAGGAGATGCACGACTGGGGACTGCTTACCACAGTCCATCCTAGAGGAAATGAATTCGGAAGAATGTTGATCGATGTCGACGCCACCATCAACATCATTCCAGTGAAGACCCACAGAGCCGCTCGTGATCCCATTTCAATCAGAGACCTTGAAGGAATGCTCGGAAATACTTATGGCTACGTCACTCTCAACGTGAACATAAGTTCAACCTGGACAGAAATCAAGTTTCACATAATTAGGAAGATCCAGGATATGACATGTTCTTCAGACGAGCGTGGATCCAAGCTGAAAAGATAGCCACTGACAAAGCGCCTTTGGTTGCACATCTCTCCAACGAAGAAAGTTCTGATCCAGAAGATTTGGTGGACATTCCATCATCAGAGCACTTGGGGGAATTTCGAACTTTGACGGGGTTGAAGCAAGAACTTGCATAGACATTCATCAAGAGGTTCCACACTCAGGCAAGTCTCATTTCTTCCATGTCTATGTCGTTTTTCCTCACGTGATATCCTAGCATGAGGACTCAATTCTTCTAGCAACTCTGCAAGACATTATGAATGGTAGCTTCACCGCAGTAATATTTTACCATGTGGTTGAATCTGACATTTCTCTGAATCGAGCATTGAGACATTCGGCAAAGAACACTTTGGGCGTTTCTCCATAGGCTTGCAGGAGTGTCCATGTGTCCCACAAAATCAGAAAGCTCTGATGTCTGCACAAGTGTTGAATCCCACTACCGCAACGACAGGAATGTTGAATCAACAGAAGATACTCAAGACCGAAACGATCAAACCTAAGACATTCGATGCTTAAGGAATATACGCTTCAACGATCAAGCATCTAAGAAGCCATCAAATTGTACTCCCAATCAAAGAGTACAGCTTCAGCACAAATATCTCGACGACGACATACTGATTTAACACCATCACGATCAAAGTGTAACTAAACTACAATCGATAAGTCTTCATTATCCCATGATAAGACTTCTGAAGCAGATGCAACATCATTCATACATGGATGGCACTAACTCCTTCAACATACACTGGGCAACCTGAGGTGATTCCGTGAAACTTCATCAACGGGATTTCTCTACATCACAAGCCCATGCAAGATTGAGGAACTTCCTCTCTTCACCATGTGAGGGTAAATTACCCTATGGCCACGTGTAAACATCCTAAGGGATGAATAGATAACAAGATAATGAGATAGGATCACCGAATCCTACTATGAAAAGGTGATTTCGTCTGAATCGAGACGCCTGCCACAACGCCACATGAATGACGCGTGTGAGGAGTGGTCTAATCCGCTCAGACAGTCAAGTCTAAAAAGGAGTATTGCATTTAATGAAGGATAAGAATAGACATGGACAAATCTACATCGCAATGGAGGCTCAAGCGATCTATACTACAACCCAGAGGTGATAGAACACGAGGTTCTCTAAGAGAAGGGCTACACGATGACGAGCAGAGTGAGACGACTCGGAGGGAGAACCAAGCAAGCCATCACGAGGGGTAGTATAGAACCAGTCCAAAGCAGCGGAAGCGATGTAAGACAGCTCCACCCGACCAGGCCATCACGAGTTTAATTTGCCTATAAATACCAGTCCATGTAGAAGGAGATGGACAACTTATGTAACAATAGATGGTCTTTTTACAGAGAATTCCTGGGAGAGATCTAGATAGAGATAAAGTAAGAAATCTAAGTGAGATTTGTAATTCATTCAAGGGTAAGACCTTACAATCAATAAAGAAAACATCTTCTTTCCCGTGGACGTAGGTCTTCATGGCCAAACCACGTTATATGCTTGTGTTAATCTTTACTTTCTATGTTCTTTACATCTTGTTCATCTAAAAATCTAGTATGTTTTAGTAGTTTATAGCCTTTAGATCTACTTGGGTGTAGTCATCAGAAAAGATGAAACTACATTTTGGCGCTAGAAACAGGGAGGTATGAAGATCTATTCTACCTCCCTAGTAACAACTCTATATTGTTTTCATAATCTCCATGAAAGAAGCGGATTTCATACCACTGTGTAAAGTTCTGTTAGAATTTATGAGTAGAGCTCGGACTCATTCACGATCCAAAATCAACAGATCTACACCCTTTTCCTTGATTTTCTTTAAGATTTTTTATTTTTTAGTAAGATTTCTTTATCTTAGTCAAGATGCTCAGGAGAGTTGTAGTTTAGAGTAAAAATGGAGTTTCAAACACTTCGGTGCTCAAACGATCTCCTCCATGATAGAGCTGGGAAGAAATACTAGTCAGTAAGCTTCATAAGGGAATTATCATCCTATGAAAGTTGAAAAGACAGATTTTCATGATGTTCATCATCACACTCAGAATAATCCAAGATCTCTTTCTTAGAAACCTAACTCTAAGTCAAGGGGAAGGGTTAATGAGTACATAAGCATTCATCAAACTCAAAGTTTTTCAAAATCAAAAGTTAAAAGATGATAAGAAATATTTCCTAAAATAGGAAAATATGCTCAATCGTCACAACATGGTTTTATCCCAATAAAGGTATAACGTGTTGAAGGAGGTATTTTTCTCGAAAAAAGAGAAATGATAAAACACCTTTTCTTCATCATTAACACCTTGTGCAAGTAGTGAATGTTTTGACATTTTCACATGTCTCCAAATTTACTGCAAAGTCTTCATGTACTAAACTGTCAAGTCTGAACTATGACTTAGCAAATGCACATGACCTGCAAAACTAGGGTCCCCCTTTTCTAATAGAAGAGACAAATTAAGTATTATTGCATATATCGCAAGTAAGGCGATGGTGACGAGACGATCTGCTCGTACGAGCCAAGGAGAGATGGGTGGAACCCACCAGGATGGTCTAGACGATATGGAGCTAGGAGAGACGATGCGCAACGATGCACTCCCTGGAGAGGGACAACCCGATGACCAATATCGGGTGGGGTTAACCGAAAACTCCAGTTCTGACGAGGAGGGAAACCCCTCCGAAGGACAATATGATATCCATCTAACTCAACCAGGAGGGTTGAACAGTTTGCCAAGGCAAACAGTGAACAATGAAACAGAGAAGGGCGAACCTTCTAACCTTGATGATACCACTGCGACCATCGCAGCCATCTTGAAAGCGCAGAAGGTGCATGATGAAATAATGAGAAAGCTCGAAAGACGTAACCGGAAGCTAGAATAGAGAAACCGCAGGCTAAAACGCAGAGTAAAGAAAAAGGTGCCACTCAGCACCATAGAGGAGACTCCCGAGGAGGAGAATCCTTTCGAGCACTTGCGGGACGATGAGCGAGTCGATATCCCTGACACCTCAAACGAGGAAACATCGGATCGCTTTCCCAAGGGAAGCAAATGCATTCTAGGCGAGGAGGACAGTCCATTCGAGGGATCATCTGATGTTGATCCCGAGCACAGGCGAGATAAGAATAAAAACGACGAAACTAATTGCGCGGTCGAGAATCTCGCCACCGCTAATCCTAAACGAGGAGAGACCTAGAAGTCAACTCGTTCTAAGATTGTATCGTATACCGAACAATCGGATGAGGAATCAGGACGATCAAGATATCGCCGTCAAGAAATTTCTTTCTCACCCGAGAGGGCGCAGGGGAGGAAGAAGAAAGCCAGAACGAGGCTCATAGAAGATCAATTATAGGCCCGACTCTACCATTTAGAAGCTATGTGTAGAGAGGCCACGGGAAAACAAGAAAAAAAGAAGTTGGTGGAAGTCATGCAGGAGGCAGGACAATCCCCTTTGTCTGAGAATTTATTGACACAACCATTTCCAAGGAAATGCTCCCTTCCGACGTTCACAATACCATTTACCGGGATCGGAGATACAATTGAACACCTTATAACTTACCGTATGACTCTAACCCAATGGGATCATTACGATGTGGTGTTATGCAAGTTTTTTCCATCCAGTTTAAAAGACGAGGCCCTAATATGGTTCAATAATTTGCTGAAAGGATCGGTTAAATCATTCGCTCACCTATCTGAGCTGTTCTTAGAAACATACATTCACAATAGCAGAGTTAAACCTGAAGTTGACACACTGTTCCAACTAGCACGAGGACCAAATGAGTCACTCCGCTCTCTGGTAATACGCTGGAGAAAATTATGCGCCGAGATCGGAAGAGTCCCTGAGACCTACGCGATCTTAGGCTTCAAAAATAGTCTGAAAAAGACAGACTCTATATTCGTCCGCATGTATGAAACCATGCCAAAGAATTTGGGAAAGCTGAGAGAAATTCAAGAGGATTATGTGGCTCTTGAAGAACTTCAAGATGGTACCTACGACAAGTTGGTGAAAGGAACTAACAGAGGAGCGAATGTGGTAGAACCACAAAACCCCCAGGTGCGATCCCAAGGAGCAGGGCGACCCAGCAACGGGTCAACTGATAAGCACGACTTCCACCAATCTCCTCCCTTCATCATCAGTTCCAACCACATCCGAGCAGTGCTGCAATTCACCGTGCCAAGAAGACACAGAGCTTAGTGGACTGTGGGCTATCTCGTGGCCAGAGACATCAGTTCCATGCAGCAAAGAAATGTTTCTCTTTGTTTAAGCACGTGAGTCATCAGCAAAGAAAATGGTTTCTCTTTGAAAGAGAAGTAGAAGACGTGTCCGACTCTCACATGACATATCTTGGTGCCATTTCTTAAGCATCAAAATAACAACTTCTGTTCCATATTCAAACGAAAGAAATTCTCATTTCTTAAATCAAGCAGCTGAAACCATTTTCTATGGCGAGGAAATAAAACTGAATGTGCTCTGCAAATTTCCAGCTGGAGTTTGTGATAATGGTGATCTACTCAAGTTTTATCGATGGATCGTTGGAGGTTAGTTGGACGGAAGTTGTTGTTACCACCATGGTTGTCACCGTCGATTCAATGGCTGTGCAGAGAAGGGGATCTGGTGGATTTTTGACGCTGGTCTTTTTGATAATCGGTGATTGGTGAGCTCTTGGCTTGGTAAGATGACGAGGCAAGGAGTAGTGCTGGTAATTATCGGCGCTGGAAGTCAGTTAGAAAGCTTTGGTTGGAATCGAGTTTGATGAAGGATCTGGCAGTGGTGTTCCTCAATGATGGAGGCTCGAGTGGAGAGTGGTGTTGTTGCTGATGGCAGTCACGATGGAAGATTTTCCGGTGACTGATGGCGTTGCTGTTGACCGATGGATGGATGCATGGAAGTGGTTTACTGGAAAAACTCAAGTTTAAAGTGGTGCTGCCATTTACGGGTCGATGCTTCTGAACCGAGTACAACTTCCATGAAACTAATAAGGGACTGCTACGGATAATGGCAGTGATTATGTTCTCAAACTGATGTTAATGGGGTGAATCAGTGCCGAGCATTTTAAGGAAGAGAACGAATACTACAGCAACGTGAGTTTCTGAAGCTACTGTTCGAATGGAGGTGGTCTTGTTAAGAAATGTATTTGCTGTTCGGATGTGGTTGGAACTGATGATGAAGGGAGGAGATTGAGAAGAGCTTTGGAATCCAGAAATGGAGACACATGGATTGCTGTGACTAAGATTAATAGAATTTAGCTCGTGAAATCAGTGTGGCAGTGGTGTACTTCTTAGTGTCCTAAAGCAACAACGGAGCTGGTTAGTGCTGCTGCCATTGTAGTATGGCTGTTCTGGCGAGATTGAGATGGTGCAGGCAGTGGTGCTGGTTCGCTGCAACAAAGCAATGGATTTCAGGGGTTTATATTGGTCTGAACAGTTGGTTTCACCGGTGGTTCTTGGCAGTTGAGTCAGAGAGCTTGAGGTGGAGAAGAAACATGGGGTTCCTGTGTCTTAGCCGGAGTTGGTAACTGAATTGGTTATAGCTGGGTATTGTGAGCTAAGAGTCTCGATCAGAGATAGTTTTGGCAATTGTTTTGTTTTCCGTAGACAGCTGCTGCCGTGAATTGAGTTGAATAAGGATTAGAAAGTGGCAGTAATGGGTGGAGACTTGACGGTCTATGCACGCAGGGATCAGTTCACCTAAGGCCAACACGTTATTATTTGTGAGATGATTTTGGGGTCCTCGTGCTGGACACATCCTTGCATACGTTAACCAAAAGTCAAAAACAACATGGATAGAGGCTAGGCGTATAAAAGAAAACGCGTTGGCCAATAAATGGAATGCATGCATGCTCTAGCATTTATACAAAAATGAGAAAGAATTTGTCCGAACAAGGAAAGTAGAATATTTACTTTTGGGATATGCGAATGAATTTGGTAGGTGTTAGTATATATGAACAGCGATCGAACATGAATGGAGGTGGGCGGCTACAGCCGTAAACAGAGTGAAGCTTATTTCTCCATTTTGATTAGCTAGGATTGATTTAGATTTATTTGTGGCTTTTGAGAAAGCTATGTCTAGCTAATTCATGTTTGGGTGAAAGGATGAAGTTGTAAGTTCTTTATTTTGTATTTTTGAATAAGGTTTCTACCAATTGAACTTAATGATAATGTTTGTGATTTTCTTTCAATGTTTTACCTTCTAGCTATATTTTTCATGTTCTATGCCATGTATAGTTCATAGTTAGATTAGTAGAAGGACTCGTGATTTATGAATATCTCTTGACTATTTATGCCATGTGTACTTAGTACTTTGGAATTCTACTTTAAGGTGAGAGCAAACTACCGTTTCGATAATTCTTCTTGTCAATGGTTCTTAATGAAATATCTTCCGTGTACTAGTAGCTAGGTTTGCTATTTTACATGAGTAAATTCGAGACCTTTGTGATTGAACACAAATAACTTACCTACAACGGATTCCCGGAACCTTAACACCTCCACATCTTTGGTTACGTTTTATTATTTTGCTTTCATTATTCCAAAAACATTCTAAAATATTGAATTTGGTTAGTTGATTATTGATATTAGTTAGTAGCAGTATTTCACACTCCTCGTGGGAACGAACCGTGCTTGCCATTGTGTGCTCTTTTTGACACCGTGCGCTTGCGGTAAAACAAAGTCGGTTCTCCGACCCATCATCAACCCAGTTCGATAAACATCGGAGTGGAGGATGGAAATGGGGAGACCAAGCCCAGCAAAAGAAGGGAAAATTCGTAGACCATGTCTACACAAAGCTAAATACTCCCATATCCGAAATCCTCAAGAAGATCGATGGAAAATACAAAATTACTTACCCATGGAACAGAGGTCAGCAGCCCGAGCGGGCCAAAAATAGAACTGACTTCTGCGAGCTCCATCAATTCCATAGCCACAAGACAGATTCGTGTAGGGACTTGAAGAAGATGGTACAAGATATGATAGATGAGGGCAAGCTCCAAGAGTACATCGCACAACCAGCGATCCAGCCAGCCACTGGGGCACCCGTACATCATGTGGAAATCCCTCGTGAGGCACAGTATCTAGGGTGCAATACAATATCGCATTCAGCTACGATTGCTCCCACATCTGAAGGCAATATTGCAGGACGTATTCACAAGCGAAACTTCGAAGGTGACGAAGTTTTCAGTATAGCTAAAGAGCCCCCGGAGGAGTGGATGAAACTACCTATCGGCTTCTCAGCCTCAGAGGCACCTGACGGAGGTCTAAACCATAACGACCCACTAGTGGTCATGATGGCCATTGCACTTCCCAAACGCGAATACAAGGAAGAGAGACTTAAAGCATTGCCATGGGCCATGCCTAAGATTTTGATCGACATAGAAGTTCTGCCGAAATCCTATTCTATGAGACATTCAAACAGATGGGTCTTAGAGACGATTTCCTAATACCCTCCGCCTATAATGTATTTGGATTTAACGGTTCCTCAACCCGCCCAAAGGGCGAGGTGACACTAGAAATTCGGGTGGGAGAAATCCTTACCCTAACCACTTTCTATGTGATAGATGTACTGTCACCCTACACAGCTATTATCGGGCGGTCCTGGGTCCATGGGATCAAAGGAGTCGCCTCGAATTACTATCAGAGGTTAAGGTTCCCTACGCCCAATGGAATCGCCGAGATCGTCGGCGACTCAGGCGAGGAAAAATATTGTTACAAGATGGATGTCCATAACGGAGAAAAGAGAATAAATTCCTCAAAGGCAAAGAAGAAAAGAGCCAAGAATGATAGGAACCAGGCCGAGATTGATGCCTACATAGAAGAAACAAACGAAGCCAGACGCTTAGGATACGAGCCACCCACGGATGTTATTCCGACCTCGGACTCGCCTATGGGGCCCATACAAAACCTCTGCGATGCCGGAGAACTTAAATCAAACTTCTCGGCCTTGGAGCCGACGAAAGAAGTAAACATTAGAACACCGGAAAATCCGGGTACTAAAAGAATATTCTGATGTCTTCGCATGGCTAATGGAAGATATGCCTGGAATATACCCAAAAGTCTGTTGTCACCACCTGAAAATTAAACCACAGCACAAGCCCATGAGGCAAAAGCAAAAGGTGGCACCAGAATACCACAAAGCCATCCAAAAGGAACTAAATAAAATGGAGGCATCAGAAGTCATCCGAGAAGTGCAATATCCAATATGGATATCCAATATGGTCATAGTACCTAAGAAAAACGGAGGAGTAAGGATCTGTATCGACTTCATCGACCTTAATAAGGCATGTCCGAAAGACAGCTTCCCGCTCCCTAGCATCGATCAGATCGTAGAAGCAACCTCAGGATACGGATTGCTATCTCTCATGGACGGATACTCGGGCTATAATAAAATCCCCCTTGCCGAGGAAGACCAAGAGCATACTGCCTTCTTCACTCACCGAGGTCTATACTGTTACACTAAAATATCGTTTTGATTAAAGAACGCGGGCGCTATCTACCAAACAATGGTGGAAAAAATGTTTGATGGATGGATACATAAAACCTTAGAAGTTTATGTGGATGACATGCTTGTCAAAAGCAAACTTCCACAAGACCATGCGAACGATCTCAAGGAGATCTTTGAGCAAATGAGGAAATTTAACATGAAGATTAACCCTGCAAATGTGCCTTTGGAGTAACCTCGGGAAAGTTCTTGGAATACTTAGTCACCAAGAGAGGCATCGAGGTGGATCCTGAAAAGGTGCGAGCCATACTAGAAATGCCTTTGCCTGCCACAGTTAAAGATGTGCAGAGATTAAATGGTCGACTAATAGCCATGGGGAGGTTCATATCTCCATCATCCGATAAATGTAAAGACTTCTTCAATACATTGAAAAAGGGAGAAAAATTCTCATGGAGCGCTGAGTGCGAAGAAGCCTTCCAGAAAATTAAGGAGCATTTGGACACTTTGCCAATCCTCCAAAAACCTGACCCAGGCGAGAACCTTTATATCTACTTATCGGCAACTAACACCTCGATTAGCACAGTGCTAACTCGTATAGATAAAGAAGTGGAGAAACCAATGTACTTCATAAGCAAAACTATGACATCCGCAGAGAAGAATTACTCCAAGATCGAGAAGATAGTTTTATCCTTGGTCTACGTGACACAAAAATTACGAACATATTTACATGCACACGTTGTGACGGTTATCACGAAGGCTCCAATAGAGTCTGTGTTAGATCATGCTGACAGAGCTGGCAGAATCTCCAAATGGGGGGCACAAATCAAACAATTTGGGGTCAAGTATCAGGCCCAGACAGCAATTAAAACTCAAGTGTTTGCGAACTTCTTAGCTGATTTCCCCCTAGAGAATGCTGACAAAATCGAGGAAATCCCCGGAATGGAGGACAAGCTAGAAGACCCACCCGAGCTACTTCGTTCAGAAAACCCTAGGCGATGGGAAGTCTTCATAGACGGGTCATGTAATTCGGAAGGATCCGACATCGGAATGGTCTTTACGACCCCAAAAGGCCGTAGGATCGTTTACAGCTTAAGGCTAGAATTCCCCTCTACCAATAATATAATTGAATATGAGGCAGTCATTCATGCTCTCCGAATAATCATCGAACTCGGCATCACCGAAGTAAGACTCACAAGCGATTCCCAACTTATTGTCAGACAGATTGATGGAAGGTATCAGGCCTCAGACCCATGTTTGCAGTGATACCTCCAACTCGCCAAACACTACATAGAACAGGTACCAAATATCACGTTAAGACATCTAAACTGGAGCAACAATAGGCACGCAGACGCCTTAGCTTTCATAACCTCCATGACAGTAGATCCGGAGGCCACAAATGTTCGAATCGAAAGGGCCATGCTCCCCTCCATACCCTTAGAAGGAGATATGGAAATCCTCGATGTAAGCTCGACAGGCCAAGAAGAGGCCTTGCCTGAGGACGATTGAAGAACACCAATCACAAAATATCTAGCCAACGGCGATCTCCCAAGCGATCAACAACTCGCGTACAAAGTGATATCACGATCTGGGAATTTCCAGTTCAGAGATGGTATTTTATACAAACAGTCGTATCTAGGACCTCTACTCAGATGCCTTTCCTTCGTTGAAGGATAAGAAATATTGAGGGAAATACACTATGGTTATGCAGGGAACCATAGTGGAGGGAGATCTCTAGCTCACAAGGCGAGACTCCAAGGATATTGTTGGCCTCGCATGAATGAGGACTCAAAACAAATGGCAAAATCATGTTTAGAATGCCAAAAATTTGGCAAAACAAGACACGCCCCGTCAATGGATCTAAAGTCTGTTCTAAGCCCTTGGCCATTCGCCAAGTGGGGAGTCGACATCGTTGGACCCCTACGAGCTGGAACGGGACAACGAGAATACTTAATTGTTGCCACGGACTATTTCACAAAGTGGGTAGAGGCCTTTGCACTAAGGCACATTCGATACCACGATGTCTTCAAATTTCTATTCGAGCACATTATCTGTCGCTTCGGTATCCCAGCCGCCATCGTATCAGACAATAGGGCCCAACTCCGAGGGAAAAATATGGATCTCCTCTTCAACCGTTTCAAGATCATAGAAAACAAATCGACACCCATCTACCCCGAGAGCAATGGCCAAGCAGAGGAAATTAACAAAACCATAGCTGACATGCTCAAAAAGAAGCTAGATGGACACGGTGCCAGTTGGTGCGAGCAATTGCACAACATTCTTTGGGCTTACCGAACCACTCGGAGAAAAGCCACGCGGATGACTCCCTTCTCTTTCACATATGGCACGGAAGCGATCATCCCAACTGAAGCGATGATCCCCACAACTAAGACCGAGGCATGGGAGAAAAACCTAACCTCGGACATGATACTCTCCAAGTTGGACGATCTGGAAGAAAATAGAGAAATAGCTCTCCAAAGGATAAAAAACTATCATCGGAGATTAGCCCGAGAATACAACAAACGTGTTCACTAGAGGCAATTTAGCCCAGGCGATAAAGTCTGGCGCGAGATCCCACCATACCAATGTGAGTCAGGCAAATTTACACCCACATGGGAAGGACCACTAACAGTCATAGCCAAGGCAGGCGACGGAGCATATAGATTGCTCAAATCAAATGGCGAAGAACTCGAACTCCCATGGAACATCAAGTATCTAAAAGCATACAATGCTTAACAAGTCTCGTGGATAGACGGCCAAATCATGGGAATATGACCCAATCCCTAGTTGCCAAAGGTCATGAAACCCCCCTCAAATGTACTAAGGGCTTACAAACCCTCTTTTGAGATTAATAAAATTACCTCTTTTGTGTGCATTTTTCCATTTGCATTGGTTTTTGCTTAATTTTGTTCACTTTTGATTTGTTATTTTAACCTTTTCTTGCTTTATATTTACATATAGAATAATCATGCCATGCTTGCATTATAGCAAAAGTCCATCAACAATATGGCACGGTGCTAGCCATACCTTCCATTCTACAATGAATGATGCGGGTAAAATGCCTAAGCTACCTAAGACGGACATAGACCTAAGGTAATGCCATCACGATCTTGAAATCGGATGATGTCCTGCCATAACATGAGATATCCAGAATCGAGGTACTTTCCTTTGGATAAGGCAAGAATCACTTGACCGAGATTTCTCCCTCCAAAGAATGGTTAAGAAGAAGGTGACTCGGACACAGGATCACCCAACCAAGGGGCAAGTGTAACCTAAACTGGACACTATTAAAAAATGCATCCCACGAAGGCGCATGCCGAGAAAGGAAATCTGCTATGTTTAATGTCCAATAATATAAGAGGTGCCTTATCCAATTAAGGAACTGATCACTCCTTGGATCTGTCACCTACGATTGAACCATGAACAAGCATACAAACTTCTCAAAACCAACAAAGCGCACAAACTATTGTGGATGGGGAAAAACGGTTCGCTGGTTTTTTAGGAAAGTGAAAAGTCGAGCGTGTTGTCGAGACTCCTCGAACCGGGCAAACTGCTCTACCTCACACAGATGCACTGCAAATGGAGTGCTTAGATTCGAGAGATCAATCTGTAGGACTCCGGCCTAAACCAAGTCAATGGCCATTCCAGAGTCAATTCGGTCGCAAAGAGGGAGATGGGTTGATCTGTAGGAGGGAAGCTGAGAATTCTGTGGGATCAGTGATGATCAAGGATTGTGGGTGTGTTGAATATTTCTGCAATAATCGGTGAACTGTTGAGTTCGAATAAGTTCTGATGGATTGATGAATTCTTGAGAGTAGTTACTCGAGAAATTCTGTAGACCCAAAAAACGTTGTCGTTAATCATGGATTCAGAAACTTATTTACATTGTCAGAGTTGTGAACACCTTGATCCCTGTAAGTGTGATGGTTTCATGAGTGGGAGAGTGGGAAAATGGAAGATCATGGTAAAGTCAGTTCCACGTCTTGTGGAGACTTGACGGATCGTGCACCCACTACTTTACTAACTCCTTCAACAATTGACACAACTTACGCACATTTCTCGTCGTGGATGAATCCACGTGCTGTAGGCCGCCAGACCAAAACCCTAGTTGTTATCCCCCAATTTGACGTGATTGATGTCTCACAAATCGTGGAGTTTGCATGACAGACGTGTATTTAGTTTGTCAGTAGTTGACTGATTAGGCAATGAGTCTAGGTTTTGTTGAATCGAGCATGCTTGACAAATGCTCATCGATTCATGAATGTTAATGTTGCTCGTCTGAGCAAATATTGTAAATTCAACGAGTTGTTGAATATTGATGAGTTACTGAATATATGTGGATTATTCGAGCAACTGAGCAAGTATTGCTCGATTCGACGAAATACTGATAAATTACTGAATATTGATAATTGGGTCAATATTCTAGCAACTGAGCAAGTATTGCTCAATTCGACGAATTACTGAATATTCGAAAATTTGACGTGCAATTGAGCAAGTATTGCTCAATTCGACAAATTACTGATGAATTAATAATTTGACGTGCAATCGAGCAAGTATTGCTCCTTTCGAAAAATTACTGATAGGTTACTAAATATTTATAGCTGGATCAATATTTGAGCAAATGTTGCTCAATTCGACGAAATATTTATTGGTGACGTAACCCAAAATATTACTCCCTCTGTCCTAAAATTTATGTCCTCTATTCTATTTTCGTCTGTCCTAAAATACTGTCCAGCTTCTGTTTATAGTCATATTTTTTAGTCAAACTCTCAAATATATCCTTCAAACATTTACAGTTTATTTTAAATATTACAAATCTAAATATTAAATGATATCTTCCTCAATAGGAAACATATCTACTAAATCAATCTATAAAGATTTTTATTTTTATCTTCTATTTAAATATTTCTATAAATATTATAATTACCAATGTATTTTTCTTACATACTCCATATACCCCTTTTAATTTTAGTAAATAATATATCATTTACTAGGGGTAGTTTTGTACACTCCTCCGGTCTCCTTAATATCTTGACTTATTCAAAGCGGACTAATAATTTAGGACGGAGGGAGTAAAATATTGGTAGACTACCAAACATTATATGATTAATCCGCGGATCAATATATAAATTTATTTAGTGTTTGAACTTGCTCAGAATAATGATTTGTTGAGTGTTTGTTCGAAAACCCTAATTGTGATGGATTGCTCATTATTCGACGAATTGATGAAAATAGTTCATGAGCCGAGGAGGGACCGATCACATGAGCCCATGGACGTCCATGTGATGCTCGATTGCTCGAGTGAGCGTACACCAGGGTCCTCAGTTGGAGAGTTGGTGAAAGAATGATGATTAAATGCTGGTTTCACCATTTATTGAATTACTGCTGGGTTCAACATTAGGCAAAAAACCTAAGTATGAAAGATAGGGGACCGACCAAGAGAGCATGGGGCCGGGTCTTGGTGGTCACGGGACCGAATGTTGTCCGTTTGAGAAATCCCCAGGTTGGTTGGAGAGAGTTTGGGCCCAATACAACCAATTCAGCAAATTAGGTCAGAATTATGAAAACGTGTGGGACCGGATTTGTGCAAGCCCTAGGAATAACCCTGGTCGGTCATTAAGGCATGTACGTGTTTCCATGGTGTCCATGTCTTCGTACTGAGAGTTTCAGTATTTTCTGATGTGCGTTCGAGCAACATTGTGAATTTTCAGAAGAGTTTTATCTTGACTGAAATTCTTGATTTTGTTGGAATGAGCATGTATGCTCAATTGATCAATATTTTATAAATATTAAAATAAAAATATTTTAACATTTAAAATTGTCGTGAGAGGCTAGCCAGTCACGTGACCATGTTGGCTCTTGAATTTTCATGATTTGAGCAAAATTTGAGAAATTATGAAGAAATCATGATTTTTGCTCAAACCAAAGAGTTTCATGAATTCGAGGAAAATAATAATTATAAAAGACTAGGGATTGCAGGGTGTGGGACTGGCCACGGCTAGGGCACGGCCGGCCGGCCATATTCCCCGGTCCCCACTCCTTTCCCTATTTTATAATATTATTTTTTCATGAATCCGTGATGTTATGGAAAATCCATGGGTTTTTGTTGAAACGGAGGAGTTTCATGAGTTTAGGAAATAATAATTATAAAAAGCTAGGGATTGTGAGGTGTGGGATCGGCCATGGCTTGGGCATGGCCGGCCGGCTATGTTGCCCGGTCCTGCACACCTTTCCCTATTTTATAATATTATTTCATGAATCCATGAAGTTATGGAGAATCCATGAATTTTGTTTAACCAAGGAGTTTCATGAAATTGGGGAATGATTATTATAATAGGCTAAGGATTGTAAGGTGTGGGACCGGCCACGACTAGGGCATGGCCGGTCGGCCATGTTGCCCGGTCCCACACACTTTTCCTTATTTTATAATATTATTATTTTTTCATGAATCCATGAAGTTATGGAGAGTTCATGAATTTTGCAAAAACAAGGAAAGTTGTTAAAATCAAGGAGTTTTTCATGAGTTCATGAAAATAACAAAATAGGGTAAAATAATGAAAGAAGCATGGGACCGGCCACGGCTAGGGCATGGCCGGCCGGCCGGTGAGCCCGACCCCTGGGCGCTCCTTATTATTATTTGTTGTTTTCTCTTGTTTTGCGTAGGATTCCTCATCTATTCATGTTTTTGGATGCTCGTTCGTGTATCCGGGTGCTCAGTCGTGCATCATTGTCGAGTACACTTACACCATTTTTCGTGGGGCTTACTCAGGGATGGTCCAGATGCCCGGTTGTTGAGTATTTATTGCTAATCCATGAAATTCAGTGTAACATAATTCATGAAACGAGACAATGAAATAAGTAGTTATTTATTATCAATTCATAGGATCAGCTGCGGATTCGACCATGAACTCGGAATAATAAAATAGGCATTACCATTCCATGGGATCGTGAATTCGACCATAGAATCGGAGTAATAAAATTACCTACTACCATTTCATGAGATTAGCAGTGAATTCGATCATGAAATCGGAGTAACGAGATAAATTGTTGTTGCCATTCCATGAGATCAAGTTGTAGATTCGATCATGGAATCGGAGCAGCTGTTATTGCCATTCCATGGGATCAGGTCGTGGATTCGACCATGGAATAGGAGCAATTGTTATTGCCATTCCATGGGATCAGGCCGTGGATTCGACCATGGAATAGGAGCAATAATAGATTATTCTGGGAATTCAGTGGTGAATGTCACGGCAGAAATTAATCTATGTGCATACTCAGGAGACGGCTAATCCTGAGGGTGCTCTCAGACACTATGGAGAACACCCGAGTCTATACACGTTGCTCTACATAGTCAGGATCAGTGAGTATCACTGTCCTGAAGGCGTTGTTTCTCTCAATCTGACGGAGAACCGCCCAATCGTTCTTCTATGCAGAGGTGGGTCACTCTCGTGTAGTCAGGGAACAGTGAGTATCACCGACGTCCTGAAGGCGCTAAGCACTCTCAATAAACAATTATATAGGAGGACCGCCCAATTCTATTATTCTACATAGAGGTCACAATGAAATGTCAGGGATCGAACGCTCAGCTAGTGGAGGCTTTACAAAAGACATATTCATCATGGCTTCGTAAAATATGAATCGTCACATGCCTGAAGCCGTATCAGAAACATGTAGTATTATGATTTTACGGATTTGACCTTTGTTAAACATCCACCATCAACATTAAGTCCCCTGCTTAGTGAGGGACAGTCATGTTCCGCGGTAAGCATTAGATGGTGATTTTCAGTCGACGAGATCGTGGTTGAACTCGATCTACAAAGGAAGTTTCAGAATTCTCGATTTGCTCCAATGGTGTCATGTACGAGCAAATGTGCGGTCGAGGACCCTGATAGTGTGATAGAGTGTTATTTTGTGGACGTGGAGAGGTGAAGTGATGCTGATTTGGTTAGATAAAAGCCTAGTTTTGATCGATTTAGGATTTTCGGGCCCGAGCCCAAAAAAGGAAACTCGTGTTTTATTAGGTTTTGGAAATAAAATTAATATAAAAGGTAAGTAACCCTAAAAAATTTATTATTTGATCAATTGAGCACCTCCATTTCTTCATCACCTTCACATGTGCAGCAGGGAGGAAAAACAAACTCGCCGGAAAACCAGCGCCGATCACCGCCGCCGATCACCGTCAGGCCGATCACCGATCGGCAACAGGTAAGTTCGAACTTTTTTTCTTTTGATGTATGTTCTATGATTCATGAGTTATTCAAAAAACAAAAAATCCCTTAGTTGCAAGCATGCGTAGGATTTATGAAGAATTTTAGAAAACGTATGAATGCCCGTCTTTTCGTTAGTTTAGGAAACGAACAAAAATCCCTAATATGGAAGAGATACATAAAATTTTGCATGGACTTGACATGGTTGCAGTAGTAAAAGTTTTTGTTTATTAGGTTTCATGAAAACCCAAGTTTATTTTCAAAGCATGAATTTTGTAAATACTTTTAAGAACGTAGGATTGTTCGTAATAAAAGTAGTAAATAATAATCCTTAGGGTTAAAGGAAATTTTGAAAAGACCTGGAGTTCATGATGAAGTTTATTTGTAAACTTTTTTTTTTTTTTAAATTTTGTTTGGAACATGTGGACTTTTACAAAAATAGAAAAGACTCTGGTTTCGTAGACGAATGCTCGTTTGAGTTTTTTTTGGTATTTACGTGAGTTATTAGCTCACATAATTTTTTTTTTAAAGAATACGTGATCTGTTCACGATTTGTTTTTTTTTTTAAAAAGAAAATCAAGTTTGATTTATGAGAAATTGTTGAAAGCAAACAATGCTTCCATGAGTCGATGAATTCGTGGTGTATGTGCAAGTTTGGAGATTTTATAGTGTCTGTACACGTAAAAATCAGCGAATATTCACATGGAAGGTTGTGTGAATTATTCATAGTTTCATGAAAAGTCAGTGTTGACTCTTGAATAATATGTTTTATGCTCGACTTTGCAGGTTTGAAAGAACGAACAAGTCTTGGGGTTTTACTGTTATTATCACTAAGTTCGTGAAATCGTAAATAGGTAAGAGTTCAGGATTACCAATTTTGCAGACGCTGATTGTGAGCATCGTAATTGTTTGATTGCTTTAATTCCATTGTACTGATGAAATTCGCGTGGAATGTTGCAGTTATTTGGCAGAGATGACTCGATTCCGTAATGATGTTGAAAGCGACGTTTCCAGAGAAGACACTTCTAGAGATGGTGACTGCTCCATGGATGACGATTCTGGAACTTCTCAGGGGAATGAGGAAATTCCCAAACCCAAGAACAATCCAAACATCGAAGACAGATTCTTTGAATATTTGTATAGGCCTGAAAAACGTCCTTTAGGTTCTTCATTTCGGTTGCTCATAAATCCCAGGACTACCGCTCAGAATAAGTTGGTGTCTCCTCCAGCAATAATTCGGTTCTGTTTGGAGGGGAAACATTATTCAGCTTCTCATGTGGAACTCAAACTTTCTCGGAAGCCGTTGACGAATTTTTCTGGATGGGCAAGGCATATGTTAGGCTATATCCGTGTGAGGACTTCGCTGGATAGTGCGCAGGTGACGCGAGCCATTCAAGCTGCTGGAGATTTGATCATTAATCATGATATACCAGGTATCATGGCTTTGCTTGCTCGTTGGTGTATTCCTACTCACACCTTCATATGCAGATGGGGAGAGTTCACGATTACTTTAGAATATGTGGTCGCTTTGTTGCATCTTCCAGTCGTCGGAAATTTCCCTGGAGAACTCTCGATAGAGGAGAAGTTGATATCTCGTACTTTGGAAACTAAGATGCACGAGTTTAATGAGTCTCCTAAATTTTGCTATGCTCAATGGTTGAGATACTGCTGGCCGAGAGATGGAATTCCCGAAGAACCTGTTGATAGTACTTTGTCCATTGCTGCTTTTTTGTGCTTGTGGCTTTCCAGAGATGTTCTCGAGGACAGTGGACATTTGTTGAAGCCGTTGGTGATACCCTTCGCCATTAGGATGGCCAAAGGTGAGAAACTTCCGATTGGTAGCTTGTTTTTAGGTTCACTGTTTGCCAACTTGGACTCTTTGGTTATTGATTCCAGTGTCTCTAACGGTTTCATGAAAATTGAAACATATGCTAATACCATGTTCCTCCAAGCTCTGATGTGGGAGCATCTTGATAAGTATGCCCCGATTCCCCGTAGTATTTTGCAAGGGCCCAACGTCGACACTCGCCATGCTTTTCTCGAGAAAGACAATGCCAGGATCATGAGGTGGTCTACAAAGCATCCGCAATACAATATATGTATCATTGATATTCTGGATATTGAATCTGAGTTCAATTTTCGCCCTTGGGTGTCGGTCCCTGATCTCTTCTCACAATTGATCACCTTCAACACTGATGAAGAAAATATCACATTGAAGACTAGTGCTGATTTGAATGACGAAGAGAGATCCTTTATATTAAGTTGCACTCCTGGCCACCTAGTATCAGTAATGCATGGAGAATTCAGAGTAAAGGAATACAATATTGACAGGGCAGCTCGGCAAATGGGCGTCGACCAATGTATCCCAGGTTATCGAATGAACAAACCATCAGTTGAGTATTTGAAGACCAATCTGGATTGCACTCACGTGGAGGGGAATGAGTATTTATCCCCATGCTCTGATCGTGCTAGTTTCGTGACTCCGAGTTACATAGACTTCTGGCGTCAGCAACTTGAGCGTCTGTATGCTTTCGTGATGGATGTTAAGTCCCCAGTGCAAGATTTCCCTTCTCTTGACTCCATCAATGCTCTACCAAGACTAAAGTACCTTTCTCGTGGTGACAAGAGGAAAACATCCCTGGAATGGGCACAGGTAGGCCTCTTTTCTTCACGATTGGTGAGAGTAAGATAGACGTATTTTTAATCATTTGTTGATTTTGTGTAGGATGGTCGTGCTGTGAGTCCTCGAATCTGTGTAAACTTCTTAGACCTTCAAGAAAGTCCCCAGGGTGGAGAAGGAAGGAGTAAAACAGCTCATAGAATGATACCGAATAAAGTGCAGTCCCATGCCGTTTCTTTGGTAAGTTGTTAGCATTCCCCTTATCATTGCGGCTTTCTTGTCCATATAATCAGGATCTTTGAAAAGTATTACTAATTCATTTCAGAATTTTGCTCCATCGGTTATTGACGGTCTTCATCTTTCCTCTATACGAACAACTCAGGAATCCAGCGTTGATGGAGAGGTTGATGTAAGTATCCTTTCGTGTAAGTGATTTCGGCATATCTTTGAATGAAATAATGATGATTATTGTTGCTGTATCCAGGAGGATATTGCTGTGGAAAGCCAACACGGTCATGCTATCCATTCGTCTTCGAATAGTAGTGGGAAAGAGAATTCTCCAGAATCGCGACTGAATGGAAATAATGGTGCTCCTCATGTGGATGCCGACCCTGTTAACCCTTCGAATGCATTGGAGATTCCCCAAGTAAGTATCCCCTTTGTGTCATCTTCATAGAAGTGTAGGATTTCTGATTTGTGAATGGATGAATGAGAATCCCAATGAATATACAAGAAATTTTGCCGAAATACGTCATCAGAAAAATCCAGACCCCAGTTTTTAGTGAAAATGCTGTAGAATCTTCGCTCGAAGTCGGATTTTCGCGATCTGCATATGTATCTTCAAGCCCGGAAAATTTCCAGCCTCTCGAACAGAAGCTTTTTGAGTTTTGAGCATGTTTAGGGCCTGAAAAAGGCGAAACAGTAAGCTTCCAGGAGACTTTTAGAACTTTTTCAGATTGCGTGTTGCTCAATGTTTCGGCCACATCTCCTTGCTCACTTCTTAAATTGCTTTGAATTTATAATATGTTGTAGATGACATCCATACGAAGAGAATGGTATATGATCCAACCTTAGATTCTTTACCAATTGTTCCCAGTTCGTCGTCTTATACAGAGTATTATAAAATTTTCCTGACGGACTAATTGAAAAGCGTGTCTTATAACTTTTATGCTATTTGATCATGTCTTGGACGTATAGTAGAGAACTTAGATAATGTTAGCTCACTTACATGCTGGAATTTATGATTGTGTTGAGTTTTCAAGCTTGGACCGCTCTAATCCCGTGTAATTTTCTTATTAGGTGCCAAATGCGGAAGCTGAGAATAATGAGACCAATAATGATGATTCGAGCAATCTTGGCGCTGTTGATAGTGAGACAACCATCTCTGCACTTCAAGGCCATGAGATGGTTATTGCTGATATTGTTGAGGCAATTGAAACACCAACGGTGATTGCTTCAGGAACAGAAGAAGTTGTGCCTATGATTGTTGAAGTTGCTCTTGAGATTGAGAACCGTATAATAGTGCATGAATACTCTACTGCAGGGGTTGTTTGTGAGCCTTCATTTGGTGATTCAATCCCATATCATGTATTTGTTGGTGGATTCAGCATCCCCACAGGGTATGCCAGCATGTATGAGAAGTTGTGGAAGATGTATGGCCATATCGTCGTTTCAAGAGATCCTGAACGTAGCTACTTCTTGACCATGCAATTAGGAAACATATTGCGTGTTATAGATGATATCTGTACCAGGCCCAGAAGTATTGTTACTCGAGATGTACTCTTTGATTTGGAGTACAACTTGGAGAATTCTGAGAGACTTGGCTTTAATCTGAAGTGGCTTCGTCACAAGATCAACACCATTAAGGATGCAGTAGTGAAGAATATACCCTTTACAAGTGATGATGTGGTGGAGAAAATGGCTAAGATTGCTGAGTTGACTCAAAAGCTGGAGTTGGAGAAAGCAGCTTTGCAAGTCTTTGAGGATACTGAGAAGCAGAAATCGTACTTTGATGGCTTTCTTTAGTCTTCTTTCCATAATTTCTTGAACTTTGAACTTCTGCGAGATGTGAGATTTTGGTTTTGAATTTCTGGATTGAATTTATGAGTGACTGAGGATTTTCTTTTGGATTTTGGATTTGATAGAGATTTTTCTTAAATAAAGAACTTTGATAGATTGCTGAATTCAAATAATGAATGCAAGTATTGAAAACGTTTTGGAGGTATTGAAATACATGTAAATAAAATCCTAAAATAAAAATGTCAAATGTCTTGAACGTTTGTCTTGGGCATGAAGTACTCAACGTTGAATGCTTTATGCGTTGAAAATCTTGAGCCAATTCTCATGGATCACTGGTACGCTCTTCTTGCCTTTCATGTCAGCTAATTTGTAATATCCTCCAGTGGCCGACTTAGCAATCATGAAAGGCCCCTCCCAGTTAGAACTCTTTGCAGAATGCGAATTGCGCCTAGTTGCCTTAAGAACCAAATCTCCTTCATGAAATTTGTTAGGCTTGGTTGCCTGTGCCTTGAATATCTTCTGCTGGTTTGGAATTCCTCGTGAATTCCACGTTGGTGGAGCTTTCCAATTCTGCGGCACATATGGACACTCGTGCAAGGGAAGACATTTAGGATATTGATTATGGAACTCGGTCATTATTCTGTCAATGACCGTGTTGGTGAGATGCTGAATTTTGAGGGATTTTTCATCCAGCCACTTGGTGAAGTATTCCTGAGGTGAGACTAACCACTCATAACGTTTGGTGACTGTCGAGTCATGAGCAAGATCAAGTCCCCTGACCAGAGTAGCGTATTTGAAAGTTGGTAATATAGATGCATGAGCGGGAATGAGACTTGCCTGAGTGCGGAACCTTTTGAAAAATTCATGTGCGCTTTCTTCAGGTTTTTGTGTGAGTTCCATCAAGGTTTCGACTTTTCCCAAATATCCATACGGTGGAGAGTCTTTCATCTCTTCTGAATTGGAGCTTTCCTCCGAGTCGGAGCTTTCCTCGACAGAGAAATGTGCCATCGAAGAGGATGTTGCAGTGACCTTTCCATCATGAATCCATGCTCGTCCAAGAACCATATCATATCTGTTGATGGTGGATTTTCATTTAAGGTTAAAATTGTAAAAAACCAAAAAATTATGCGCTGACATCTTGTAAAAGATAAGGCCATCAATAAGTGTTGGATACCCCCTCACTTAATTCACCTAGAATGGAGCATGTGGCAACAATCCCATTCTGTGAATACATGAAATTCATCCAGGTTGGAGCATGTAGCAACAATCCCATATACCCTGTGAATTTCTAGCATTATTAATTAATGCGCAATCAGCCTTGTATTTCCTGTACTCATTATCAGTGTGGCATGACGACTGAGTGTTGCTATTACAGAGCAACACGAACCTCCAAGCATTATAATGAAACCATGTACGAAATACCCATACAGGCTGACTCTCGGTGTGTTATACTAGCCCGATTGAGCCCCTCTCGGTGTGTTATACTAGCCCGATTGAGCATCCGGACTGACTGTATCAGTCCGGATATGATCACAGTCATCCAACTCCACAAGCATGATTGGATGACCCAGATCAACTCCATCACCCCCAAGCAGGTATGGAATATCCACTGCCGAACCAACGCGGATCCCGCATGGTCGGCCTCCCCAAAGATTGGCCTAGCTTGCCAAAACGTCCAAACCAGAGCGTATGGGCGGAAAACCCTAAATTAGGGTTTGCGGCATATTACATGTGTCGCAAAACAGTCTCAACCATTCATCTTCGCAGGTATAGATGGAGGGTGTAGATGTAGATTCAAAGGGCCCAGAGCATATCAACACAATCACCGTGGGCCCGCCTACATACCTGACCAATCGGTCAGGACCAACCATGGTTGGTCATCCTGATTTGTACCCCGAATCAAGCATTGACGCACGACCTTGAAACCCAAAATTAGGGTTTTGAGCATCACGAGCGTCCATCTTCTCCGGCACGAATGGAGGGTCCAAGATTAGATTAAGCAGGTCCGGTCATACCAGCATGACCACCGTGGACCCATCTATCCCCTCACCCGATCGTCCAGGGCATATCATGCCTGGTTGTTCCAAGACGCGCGCCCAAACTAGCGTGGTCACACCTCCCAAATCGCAAACTGATCTCAACCGCTCAACTTCGCCGGACGATTTGAGTGGCCCAGATCACGTTTTCATGGGATATTCAGGTATAGGCGTGAACACCAGCCTACCACCTTCACACCAGACCGATCGGCCAAGACCGACCAAGATTGGTCACCTTGGAACGTGCGCCCGAAGTGGGCATGACGCGCGGCTATTGCGGCACTGGTTTTCTGTCACAAATTGATCTCGACCATTCAACTTCACCGGACGAATTGAGTGGCCCAGATCATACTTTCGTGAGGTAATGGGTATAGGCGCCTATACCGTCATGTTGTCTACACACATGCACGGTCGGCCTTGTCAAAATTATATCCCATGCTTGGTTTCGACCAAGCTGAAGAGTGATGCTTGCGCACCTCTTCAAAAACCCTAATTCCATCAACGGTCGCAGATGAGTGTCTCAAAGATCATCTCGTTCGTCCAACTTCACCGGCTTGGTTATATAACCCTGGTCAGGAGTTAATTGGTCAGTAAGGAGTCATTACCCGTCACTTTACCACACCATGATGCAGTACCTGCATAAAATACATACGATACTTCACAAGTATCAACTTTCTGAATAACGTAGTTATTCAATTTAGCATTACATGCTACCTTTCGTGGATCCACGATCCACATATTCCAGTTTATCAATCATGTCACAAACTGGGGATACATACTGGGGGTATTGGTCTGGCAGGTTTACGAGCGTGTAGCGTGCAACGCTCCATCACAAGAACGTGTCGAAGTCATGGACGGTTAGAGATGACGGGGAGAAGTGGGCAAGACTGGTCGTGTAACACCAACACACACCTCCACTACTCCATCACTCCACTTCCTCCACTTCCCACGAGAGACGTGAATAAGGCTCAAATAACTTGTATAAATAGATTCTCCTACCTATTTTCCAAGACAAGAGAAAAACAGGAGACAAGAGAAACAAGACAAGTCCAGACAACAGAGGCAAGTGTTTATACAATCGTATTCAAACACCGGACCGATTGCTTACTCCTGCAAGCCGCCTCGACTTTATGATACAAGTCATTCATAGCCAACACCTTCACAATCTCAACACCTTCTTCGCTTCCCTCCCTAAGATCAACCCCATCTCCTTCACTTTGTGACCGAAACAAGTCTGGAACGGCCATTTCTTGGTTTAGGCCGGACTTGCACATATTGATTTCTGAATCTACAAGCACTCACCGCGCAGTGTATTTGTTTAGGGTTTAGATTCATTCCTCATCCACACACCCCAAATTACCAAATTCGGCAGGAATAGTTTTCACCCATAAACAATTGGCGACCACAGCGGGAGGTTGATCTCTCGGTTGCACAAAATTGAATTCTCAATTTTTCGGTTTCCATCTCGCAATGTATCCGAAAACCACAGGTGGTTCAGATATCATGGGAAGTATAGTTAGAATGCTGGAGGATGTCTTGGAAAATCAAGCTGGTATCACTAGAAGGCAGAGCGAAACATTCCGCCTTTTGAATGATATAACATCACAATTACAAGAAGGGTCGGCGTGCATCTACTCAGGCAGTGCAAGAAACGCTGAATCCTTAGCCAGGAGTCACAACTTTACCAGTGGAGAAGCAAAAAGAGCGCGTAATCGCAGGAGACTCAGGAAAGAGGAACAACATGGTCCAGCCATCAATGAAGACTCGAAGCAACTCCACAGAGGAAAAGACTTGTCCGGATCACTACAACGTCCGCCAGATAAAGAAAGCGAGCCTGCAACCTACGGAGCCCTACTAGAAGATTTATATCTCAAAGCTCTTATTGAAGCCCGGAAGACTGTCCAATCCGCATCGACCTTCCAACCAAGTGAAGAAATGCTTGAGGAAGGAGAGATCAATCAGGAAATACGTGGATACAGAGGATGGGAGCATTCAATTCAATCACTCAGCAGTGATATTACGACACCTTCCACATCCCTCTACCCAGGCAAACGATCCGCAGATATGATGACACTCACAGATCTTCCAACTTTATCTCCGGAACGTGCTCCACATCTAAGCCACGAAGAGACATCACTACGCCCACTAACACAGGAAAAGCTAGACTCAAGGTACCTACACTTTCCCTTCCCAATAAAGAAGATTTTGGAGTTGCTGGAGGCGTGGGTGCGAAACGGAGAGGTGGAGCTACCTCCGGTATGGCATCCACCCACTGACCAAGAAGTAATGGACCCGAGGTACTGTCATTTCCACCGGTTCCTTCACCACCCTACCAGTGAGTGCAACGCTTTGAAGCGCATTGTTTAGGAGAAACTTGGTTCAGAGGGATAGCTCTCATTCTCTGAAAAATTAATGCGGACGACTTCCTTGGAGAGGCTACTTCGGTTTGATACAAATGAGACTTCAAAAGCAAGTAAGTTCTATTCAGCAATTTTACAAGAAAGATAGTTTTAGAATTCACTGGGGACTTAGCATCCCACACATGGAGAAAGAGGCTCAGTGGTCAAACGCATGTTTGCTTCCCTTCATACCTCCCTTTTACACGACATTTGCAATTTCATATGACATGTGCAATCATTCATAACCAAGATGCAAATTCCATTTAAAAATAACCTCTTTCAGAAAAGTTATTCACAAAACTATCTCAAAATAAACCAATTCAATTACCTATTAATTCAAAACCGGAAGTCAAATTATGAAAAGAAATCCTCACTATCACTCAAAAAGAAAAAGAAGATACAAGTGTATAGCACGAATCCTTCAAGGAAAGTCCTTCAACAGCAACTAGTCCTTCTGGGCAAGAGCGACTTTCATCCTTTGAAGTACAGCCTGCTTCAGCTTCAACTCCTCAGACAACTTTTCAACCTCTTCTTCCTGGCGAGTAACACATTCTGCAGAAGGGGCTTCACCTTGTAATTTATGGAGCTCCTGAATCTCGGAGAACCCTTTGAGGAACCAAGGAGCATTGAAGTTGTACTGCACAAACACATCTCAATGGCACTTCCAGTCTTCAATCATCTCCTCAGAAACTGTTCGACCAGTTGTGACGCTCATCCCATGGATATAAAATAAAGCCTCCTGAACGCGGTTGACCAATGCAAGACGACTTTTGAGATTCGTAGTGGTAGCAATGTGGCCGTGTTTTTCCCATATTGTCGTGTACAACTCCTTGAACCGAACCGGCACACTGAATCCTCCAACCAACACATGGCCTGGATAAGGAACAATGAAAGGAGGATCGAACAAAGCTCCAGGTTGCCCTACCAGTACCTCACCAGTCACAGGAGCCTTGTCAGTTGCAGGAGGTCTTTCAGAAGAAGTCGCCACGACAGCTTTATTGATCGAAGCCTGCTCAGAATGCTCTTCAAGGGGAGCCACCTCAACAATAACGGATGTCGCCTCTCTTATATTCCTCCCTATATCTACTTCGCTCTGGGTGCTAATTTCCATCACGACCCCATCAACATGATCACTTAGGGAGGCGCCTTGTCCAACCGAGCTTGCATCATCTCTGTCATGGTCGGGAAAAGGAGCGGTTTCTCCAGACTTTTCAGCATGAAGATCAGTACCGCCAGACTTCTCAGCATGAAGATCAGTACCGCCAGACTTCTCAACATGAAGGCCAACATTACCATCCTTCTCATTCTGAATGCGCGCCAACCTTGTGAAGACATTCTCTTTCGGAATTCCCTGATTTCAAGCAAGGATCACTCTTAGAAGAATTTGCTCTGGATAAATGAAGGAACCAACGGGAAGAGATTTAAATACCTGCATATTGGAGGAATTGAGGATCACCGAACCACATGTCTGCCTTTTGGATCTCTCTCCTGCTTGGGGACTGCAATCCTCAGCTCTGGTCCGTTTGGCTGGAAGTGGCTTCAACCGGAAATGCTTTTTCAAAACTTAGAAGATGGTTCACCACGGGAACCTGTCACAACACTCTCCGAGAATTCCTGGAAAATCAACAGTTGCTTCCTCCAAAATTCCTTGTACTTATCGGTTACCACTGGGTTTCTCCCAATAGGCCAGAAGGGAAGGCTCGCCCATTCTAAAAACACGTCAGCGTTAAGAATATTTGGGAGGAATTATTTTGGAACCCCTGGTGGATGGATAAATGGGACACCCTGATCAAATCCAATTTGACGAGCCGCCCTGTCAATATTGTACGGAGTCACAGTAAATTCTTCGTTGAATAAAGACGGGACATATCCTGGGATGCAGCTGTGCGGGTAAACAATTTCCCCAAATCTCATAGTCTTAACATCGGTACGCAACACAAAGATCGGGACCATCGAAATAGAAAAAGTCTTTGGCTGAACAATGGAAGGGTGGATCGGCCCCCATGGACGGAAATCTACAGAAGACACATTGTCAAATATGTCCACGAGTTTCACGCCTGTTCTGGGACGCCTCCTATGCCAGCGGAGTATTCTCGAGCCACCATACAAGTTGCTGAGCAAATTTGCAGGAGCAGGAGCATAGCTTTTGAAGTGTTCCCATAAGAATGCCTGAAGAAAAGCGAAGTGAACGTGCGATTCCACCTTCTTGTACCCGTTAGAAACATGCATGTCAATTGCTAAGGCGTCCAGATGAGAGTACAGCGATCCAAGGAACAAGGCACCCAGGAAGAACTTTACCTTTTGCCGCTTTTATAGCGATCTTAACGAGGTCACCTCTAATGGTCTTCTTTCCAGAACCGTCGTCGAATATATCTATGGATAGCCATAAAGACAGGAACGCAATCACGCTGAGCTCATTTTCCAACTCTTGATCCGGCTCTGGGTCTGCAGGAGACCACTCCGACACCCACCAGGTGTAAAAGCATCTCGTATTTTTTTTTCTCCTCCTTGTCCAGACTGTCGAAACCCGCCACCTTTTGAAGTATATCATCATAGTTACGTTGTTCCATATCAGAGAGCTCGTAAGAAAGACTTCCAGCAACAGGCCGGTTCATTAATGCAGCTACACTCTCCAGAGTAATAGTCATCTCTCCCCATCTAGATATGGTTGTATGAGTAGAAGGACGCCATCGAGAAATGAAGGTAATCAAACCCGCAACGTCTTTCTTAATTTCAAGAGCGGCCCAGATGCCATGACCGCATTGAGGATTTGCGCTTTGGTCAAATTGTCTTTAATGCCCTTATTACTCAACATGCGTCTCATCCATCCTTCATAAGAACCCGGTGGAGTATGACAAATCTTGAAGTCAATAGGGAAGGCGGATATTCGTTTCTCCGGAGACAAAATCTCATCACAAGTCTTTGAAGAAGAAAATGGATCAGCATCCATATTTTCTGAATCGGAAAGCAGGACTATCTTATGAGAATGATGTTTTCTAATGTTTGGAAAAGGCGAGGTGAACAACTCATCATCGATGTTCGGCATATCTTTGAAGCTGTCAACACTTCCCGACTTGGCACCAGCATTATCTCCGGAAGACAACTCAACAGGAATTCTTTTCTTCATTCCATAATGAAATAAAAGACAGGAGTTAGAACTTGTATGAAAAGCGCATGAAGCGTGTAGTCACGCACGACAAGACACGTTAAAATGCACAAAAGCTGGGATTAGGTCCAAACACCAGTATTACTCAAGTTTCAAGTCTGGTATTGGTTTCAAATCCGATACAAGTTTCAGTCTGGTATTGGTTTCAAGTCCGGTACAAGTTTCAGTCTGGTATTAGTTTCAAGTCCGGTACAAGTTTCAAGTCCGGTATAAATTTCAAGTTCGGTGTTACTCAAGTTTCAAGTCCGGGCACAAGACTAATATAGGGTCGACTTTCGGTCAAGCATATGTGGGTGAGACCCACGTTCAATCAAACATGCACGGCGGGCCCGCGTTCATTCGCACGCATCATAACACGATTTTTCTTTATTCATGAGAATCGTGTCTACGAGATTGAAGCCAAGGTTTTTCTTTTCAAGATACAACCTAAAATCTAGGTTTTGCATGCAATGGTAGAAAGAAGCAAAAACAACATGATCATGGATTCACGGGTTGTTTTACTAAGCAATTCTAGAAAATATTGGAGTATCAACCTCGGTGGAAAAAACTAAGCATATGCACATCTTACAAAAGGTGTTTACCTAGCAAACTAGGGTTTTACCTTTATATATATAAAAAAAAAAAAGAGCGAAACTTACCTTGGACGGCAACGACGGCGGCAACTCCGGCAGCAGCAACGGCGGCAGCGTTGGCGGGAGAGGCAGCGGCAGTCACGGATGGGAGCTGCTCAACAAAAAAAAAAAAATCGTGAGAAAAAGCAAAGGGGTTGGTCTCTTTTATAGACAAAAATTAGAAGAATCCCAATAGAACAAGGATACCTCTTTTTTTTTGGATTCCTTTTCTGATTCAAATACCCAAAGAAGGAAACCGGTCCCACCAAAGGATTTCATACAAGCACAACGGCATGGGCGACTAGCGGTCGGTCAATACTCTTCCGGGTAAACTTCTCTTATCCTGTCTTTCTCACATATGTATGTCACCATCTCATGCCTACCCCACAATAGTGTAACCATTATGTGCTAGGCAGGGGACTTAATGTTGATGGTGGATTTTCATTTAAGGTTAAAATTGTAAAAACCCGAGAAAATTATGCGCCGACATCTTGTAAAAGATAAGGCCATCAATAAGTGTTGGATACTCCCTCACTTAATTCACCTAGAATGGAGCATGTGGCAACAATCCCATTCTCGTGAATACATGAAATTCATCCAGTTGGAGCATGTAGCAACAATCCCATATACCCCTGTGAATTTCTAGCATTATTAATTAATGCGCAATCAGCCTTGTATTTCCTGTACTCATTATCAGTGCGGCATGACGACTGAGTGTTGCTGTTACAGAGCAACACGAACCTCCAAGCATTATAATGAAACCATGTACGAAATACCCGTACAGGATGACTCTCGGTGTGTTATACTAGCCCGGTTGAGCCCCTCTCGGTGTGTTATACTAGCCCGATTGAGCATCCGGACTGACTGTATCAGTCCGGATATGATCACAGTCATCCAACTCCACAAGCATGATTGGATGACCCAGATCAATTCCATCACCCCCAAGCAGGTATGGAATATCCACTGCCGAACCAACGCGGATCCCGCATGGTCGGCCTCCCCAGAGATTGGCCTAGCTTGCCAAAACGTCCAAACCAGAGCGTATGGGCGGAAAACCCTAAATTAGGGTTTGCGGCATATTACATGTGTCGCAAAACAGTCTCAACCATCCATCGTCGCAGGTATAGATGGAGGGTGTAGATGTAGATTCAAAGGGCCCAGAGCATATCAACACAATCACCGTGGGCCCGCCTACATACCTGACCAATCGGTCAGGACCAACCATGGTTGGTCATCCTGATTCGTACCCCGAATCAAGTATTGACGCACGGCCTTGAAACCCAAAATTAGGGTTTTGAGCATCACGAGCGTCCATCTTCTCCGGCACGAATGGAGGGTCCAAGATTAGATTAAGCAGGTCCGGTCATACTAGCATGACCACCGTGGACCCATCTATCCCCTCACCCAATCGGCCAAGGCATATCATGCCTGGTTGTTCCAAGACGCGCGCCCAAACTAGCGTGGTCACACCTCCCAAACCGCAAACTGATCTCAACCGCTCAACTTCGCCGGACGATTTGAGTGGCCCAGATCACGTTTTCATGGGATATTCAGGTATAGGCGTGAACACCAGCCTACCACCTTCACACCAGACCGATCGGCCAAGACCGACCAAGATTGGTCACCTTGGAACGTGCGCCCGAAGTGGGCATGACGCGCGGCTATTGCGACACTGGTTTTCTGTCACAAATTGATCTCGACCATTCAACTTCACCGGACGAATTGAGTGGCCCAGATCATACTTTCGTGAGGTAATGGGTATAGGCGCCTACACCGTCATGTTGTCTACACACATGCACGGTCGGCCTTGTCAAAATTATATTCCATGCTTGGTTTCGACCAAGCTGAAGAGTGATGCTTGCGCACCTCTTCAAAAACCCTAATTCCATCAACGGTCGCAGATGAGTGTCTCAAAGATCATCTCGTTCGTCAACTTCACCGGCTTGGTTATATAACCCTGGTCAGGAGTTAATTGGTCAGTAAGGCGTCATTACCCGTCACTTTACCACACCATGATGCAGTACCTGCATAAAATACACACGATACTTCACAAGTATCAACTTTCTGAAAAACGTAGTTATTAAATTTAGCATTACATGCTACCTTTCGTGGATCCACGATCCACATATTCCAGACATCAATCATGTCACAAACTGGGGGATACATACTGGGGTATTGGTCTGGCGGTTTACAACGTGCAGCGTGCAACGCGCCATCACAAGAACGTGTCAGGAAGTCATGGACGGTTAGAGATGACATGAGAAGTGGGCAAGACTGGTCGTGTAACACCAACACACACCTCCACTACTCCATCACTCCACTTCCTCCACTTCCCACGAGAGACGTGAATAAGGCTCAAATGACTTGTATAAATAGATTCTCCTACCTATTTTCCAAGACAAGAGAAAAACAGGAGACAAGAGAAACAAGACAAGTCCAGACAACAGAGGCAAGTGTTTATACAATCGTATTCAAACACCGGAACTGATTGCTTACTCCTGCAGGCCAGTTCAGCTTTCTGATACAAGTCATTCATAGCCAACACCTTCACAATCTCAACACCTTCTTCGCTTCCCTCCCTAAGATCAACCCCATCTCCTTCACTTTGTGACCGAAACAAGTCTGGAACGGCTGATAGGTGTAGAATACACCGTATTTACTATATAGAGTTTATGCTTTCTTTGCTATTTTTCGTGTGAATTATGTATCTTATGTTTGCTTTCGAGTTATCAGGTGCAATGGAGTCGCACGGAGGAAAAGAAGAAGAAATTGTCCAAATTGGGCCAAAGGGCGAAATTGTCATCTCACAGGCGAGCTATATGTGGAGCAGGCTGAAAAGCGACAAGGGAGCGGAAGAGAATTAGGCTGTCGGTTACCCGGAACCGACAGGCCAAAGTAATTGGTGGTGGCCCGTATCAGTTCTTGGGGTGTCTTAAATCATCATGGATAACCCCTTAACCACTTTGCCTGGGTGGCTATATCCAGCCTCATTCCTACACGACCTAGAAATCTGAGAAGAGAAGTTTCTCAATCACTGTTTTTCACCTGAAATGAATGAGAGGAAGTGGCCATTGCCGCTGTTGGTTCTGATTCATCGACAGAGGATGAGAGAAATCGGTAAAGAGGTAATGGTTTGATGTTTTTGAAATTGATGCAAATGAGTGAATTGGGAAGGAAGATGGTGGTCTGTCAAAATCGGTGAGGAGATGATGAAATTCAAAGAATCAATGATTGAGCTGCCATTGAAGGGAGACCAGATCGAGCTGCTGACTATGGCAATGAAGATGAGAAGATGAAATCAGGTATGGGTTTGCTGTGGTTGTGCTCAGGATTGATTGGGAAATGAGATCCGATCTAGGTCTGTCTGAATTGAAGTTGTGGGTTGTTGGGATTGAATATTGACCTACAAATCTGTACATCACAGATTGTGTGAAGATGGGTTACACTTGACTTGAGTGTTGATTGCCACATGAAAGAATTAGGGTTTGAATTCAAAAGGGGTGAGCAAGAAATGGCAGAAGGCTCTCAAGGCTGGAGTTGTTGGCATCAGTGTGGAATGGCTCAGATGCTTGAGCTGCAGTACAGGTTAACAGCCCTCATGGCTGGGAATAAAGTGACCAGCTGAAAGATGTGTGGGTCAGTGCTGATTCAGGTGTTAAGATGGAGATTGAGTTGCCAAGGCTCAATTGTTTGAAGTGCAGTGGTGTTAGCATGGGAGGTGCAATGGCATTGTAGAGCAAGAATAGGCAGAGCTGGTGCTCAGGTTGCTATGTCAGGGCAAGCTGGTGGTGTCTGGCTCAGAGTAAATAGAGATTTGGGTTTAACTTGGCTGTGCTGGTCCTGTTATGAACTGAAGGGTAAGTTTGAGCTCATGGAGTGAAGCTCTGTGTTCAGATTGAATTCAGCTGGACTGGAGTTGTGTTGTGCAGGTAGTATATGTGCTTGATTGAATGAAAATGGAGAATGATATGAATATAAATGGGCACCTGAGGCTGTTATAATTGCAATCCATGGGTTGAATCTTAGACTCCCTGAATTAAAGAACAGAACAGTATGGGCATTATTGGTGGTCTGTTGCTGGTTATTTGAACTGAGATGGTATTTAGGTTGTTGCTATCAAGTCTGTGGCTGTGTTGCAGGTATGCTCTGTCACAAATGAAAGCCTGGTGCTGCAACTGGTGCAGTGAGTTGGAGAGCTGAGAAGGGGCTGCTGCTGGTCTGAGCTTAATTGGCTTGAGTTTAAGTAACAGCTGAAAGCAGTCAGGTGCTAAGGCTGGATTGACAAGGTTGCGGGCCGTGGTAAGTGTTGCTGAGTTGAATTGCAGGATATGGAGCTGATGGCATGGAAAGAGTGGGTCTGTGGTTGAGTGACTTGGACTGAGTTTCAGGGAAGGGTGTGTCCATGACTTGGTCTGGCAGTAAAATTGAAGCACTGTGGAGCTGTGCAAGTGGCTCTGTTGGTGGTGATGATGTTGGCCTCATGAAAGGGAGCCAAAACATGGGGCTGGTTACAGTAATGAAATCGAATGGAATTATTAATGGCGAGTTAGTGGTACTCGAGGTTAGGCAAGGAGATGCAAAAAGTAGCGGTATGAATGGCTCAGGTGATGTTTGTGTTAAAGGATCTGTGCAAGTTGGCTGTGAGCATTGAGCCAAGGAGTTGTAGAGCAGGAATTATGTGGAAGTTGCAGGCGAGACAGCAGGTGGTGGTTCTGAGCTGCTGTTGATGTTGCTAAGCCGCAGAATGGATTACAGGGCTGACAAGAACAGAAGTCAGCTGGGAAGTGTTGGTTGCCAAGGAGGGGATGGAGGTGATAGCTACAGAAGGCTGTGATTGTATGGCATTGAGCTGCAGTGCATAAACAGAAGTGCAGCCATCTTGGCTGGAAGAAGCCTTGATGCACAATGATCATGCATCACAGGTCAGGCTGTGCAACCAGCCAGCTGATATGACCCTGACTATCTGGCAGACCCTGACTTTTTCTGACCCGGTCTGAATTGTGTTGATCCGACTCGACTCAACATTGACCTGGTTGACCCGATCCAACCCGGTTTGACCCGGCCGACTTGACCCGTTGACCTGGTGACCGGGCGGACTTTGCCGGTCACCGGAGCCGATTTCCGGCGACTTTCCGGCTGATTTCCGGCCACAATACCAGGATTCCGGCGACCGTTTTCGGGGCGTATTTTCTACACGGGTTTCTCGTCCTCGTGGGCTTGGTGGACTCTCACCTAATGGACTTTGAAGGCTAAACCTAATTTTGGAAGGAGAGAAAGGCTATAAAAGGGAGGTTTTCTACAACACATGGGTTATCATATCTTATCTTTTTGCTTGGAATTTTTGGGGAGCCACTTTTGTTTACACTTCTAGGGTTTGGTTTTGTTCTTCTTCTTCCTTGTTTATTATTGAATATTGATGATGATGAACTCCATAGCTATGAGTAGCTAAACATCTTATTGGTTATGGGATAAAAGTTGATTTCTCAACATGTTTTTGATTCAATGAATTAGTTTTGTCTCAGTAATTATTGTTTGTGATTCACAATTAATAGTGTTTTAAGATTTGAAAACTTGTTAGGTTGAGTCCGGAATCAATCCGATTTGTGTTCATCTCTAGAGCTATATTAGGGTTTTCAATACGAAAAAGTTGTTTATCCCGATTCTAAGTAGCATAATTGTGGTTAGTGCTTGTAGTGATACATCCTATTAGTCACAAGTGAATCATAACTTTTGTTAAAACGTCTAGTGCTTTTACACATTCGTTTGCATTGATGAGTCTTATTCCATAAAACTTAATGCTCTTAGGGAGTTAAACTTAATTGTGCTTTTACACTTTAGGTTGCTTTCGACGAAGAATTCACATATGCATCTTTTAATGTGGTTGTGATGAAAACAGGGATTAACGGGTTATACTTGCGATCAAGATATCCTAGGACTTTTAATAAATACGAGATTAAAATACCAATTCTAATCATTGATGAAAATACATGTTTGTGAATGATACTATCCCTTGACCAATATCTTCTCCTTATTGATTTCTCAAACTATTTACTTTGCTTTCAACTACTTTTATTTCTTAAACAACAAACATACCTTGGGTTATTTTAGAAACTGAAATTTACATAACAACAAACGCCTCTCTGTGGATACGAACTCTTCCTTACCTTGTGCTTCATTTAAATTTAGTGCGTAAGAAAGTGAAATTATATTTGACGGATTGACAACCGGTCAAATTTTGGCGCCGCTGCCGGGGAGGCATACGGCTTGTTATTAAGTTTTTAGTTTCTTTTTACAATTTCTGCTTTTATCTTTGCTTTTCGATTCTTGTCTTGTTTCTCACTTGTTTGCGAGAATTGTTTGCAGGTGCATAATCTCTGGCTACTAAGGATTGGAATTATCCAAGGTGCGGGATAGCTACTAGACGCGGCACAATACTCCAACCAAGTAAAGGCACAACGGACGAGCACGAGGAGGAAGTAGGAGAAGAGATTTTCCGACAACGAGAAGAAGAAGAAATGGGTGATGCAAATCGTTCACTCAAGGACTTAGCTTCTCATAGGCTAGATACACAACAGGGGTGTATTCAAACGAACTCTACTTTTGAGATAAAGCCGGGGTTGCTTAGAGAATTACCAAAATTCCATGGCATGGTGAATGAAGATCCTAACAAACATCTTTTGGACTTCCACACCATTGTCACGGCTATGCTTCCAGCAAATGTTGAGGCGGATGGTGCAATGTTGAAGGTTTTCCGTTTCTCTTTAATGGACAGTGCTAAGGATTGGTTGTACTATTTACCTCCCGGAAGTGTCACAACATGGAATGGGTTGAAGAAACTCTTTTTGGAGAGATATTTTCCTGCATCAAAGGCTACTCAAATTCGCAAAGAAATTTGTGGGATGAAGCAAAACGTGGGAGAATCTTTATATGAATGTTGGGAACGGTACAAGAGATTGGTTGCAAGCTGCCCTCACCACCAATTTAGTGACGCTATGATCATCCAATACTTCTATGAAGGACTCCAATCAAGTGATAGGAATCTTATTGACGCTGCGGGTGGTGGTGCACTAGTTAGTAAGACGGTGGCACAAGCTAGGGAGTTGATTGAAAACATGGCGGCGAACTCACAACAATTCTTAAGTCGTGGGTCGGATGTGATTCTAAGAAGGGTGAGTGAAGTGAGCGAGGTGGAGGAACTTCGTCAACAAATGGGTAATATGAACGCAATGCTTCAACAAGTTGCAGCCGCGGTTGTACCAACTTCTTCTCAATCTTATGAAGACGAGCAAGCTAATGCGATCTTTCCGAATCAACCAAGACGGTATGATCCCTACTCCAACACTTACAATCCGGGATGGAGAGATCACCCCAATTTTAGCTATGCTAACAAGCAAGGAGCGGTTCAACAACCTACTTTCAACTCTTCAAGTGGATTTCAACCTCAACAACAACAATTCCAGCCGAGGCAACAATTTCAGCAACCTCAAGCACAACAATCACAAACTCAAGGTGCTGATATTGATGCAAAGCTTCAAACTTTTATGCAAGGTATTTCCACCATGTTCAAGGAGAGTCAACAAGAGACTAAGAGTGCTATTAAGGAGTTGCAAACACAAATGGGCTCCATGGCGGTTGATATCAACAATTTGAAGGCACAAAATAGTGGGAGACTTCCTTCTCAACCTATTAACCCAAAGGAGGGTGTCAATGCCATTACGTTGAGAAGCGGTACACAACTTGTGCAACCCGAAGTCACTGATTCGGGCAAGGTGGAGACACCAAAGGAACCTGTTTTGGAGGAGAAAGTCGAGGATTCTCCCCAAACTTCTGAGGTACCTATTTCTAACGCTAAAACTCCGGTTTCTACTTATGTTCCTCCTCTACCTTTTCCTCGCAGATTTGCAAGTTCTAAGAAGGCGGAATTAGAAAAGGAGATTTTAGACGTTCTCAAAAAGATTCATGTGAACATACCACTCATTGATGCTATCAAGCAAGTACCAAAGTATGCAAAGGTGTTGAAGGACTTGTGTACCAACAAACAAAGGCTCAAAGGTAATGAAGTGCTTAGTGTGGGGGAGAATGCTTCGGCAATCTTACAACACAAACTCCCACTTAAGTGCAAGGATCCGGGTAGTTTCGACATTCCCGTCAAAATTGGTAACACAACTTTTAACAAAGCTATGTTGGACTTAGGTGCTTCCGTTAATGTTATGCCTGCGTCAATGTATAATTCACTTGATCTTGGTCCTCTCAAAAAGGCTGAAATTGTATTGCAATTAGCCGATCGCTCTAATGTTTACCCAATGGGTATTGTTGAGGATGTTCTTGTGCAGGTTAATCAACTTGTATTTCCTGCGGACTTTTGTGTGTTAGAGATGGATGAAGGTGCACCGGACTCGTCTCTTCCATTGCTTCTTGGGCGTCCTTTCATGAAAACGGCGAAAACCATAATTGATGTGGATAAGGGAACGCTAACTATGGAGTTCGATGGAGAAATAATACGTTTCAACATTTTCGAGACGATGAGATATCCTAGTGATGTCCACTCTTGTTTCTCCATTGATGTGATGGATACATTGGCACAACAAATGTTTGAATTAAACGGTGATGATGCTTTGGAAACCGTGTTAACTACATCCATGGATAATGGTGTAGAGTGTGGTAATGAAGTCAAGGAAGCTCTTGGTGATCTCAATTCACTCCAAGAATGCCCGAAAACTCATAATATCTCTTTTATTTCTTTACCATGCAGTGATGAAAAGCTTGTACCTTCAATTATTAAATCTCCGATTTTAGAGTTGAAACCTCTTCCCGACCACCTTAAGTACTTGTACTTGGGTGATAATGAAGAGTTACCGGTGATTGTTTCTAACAAGCTTAGTGATTTACTGGAGCAAAAACTTCTAAGGGTGCTAAGGAAGTACAAGACGGCCATAGGATGGACAATTGCCGATATCAAGGGTATTAGCCCTGCCGTTTGTATGCACAAAATTCGTTTGGAGGATGATGCAAAGCCTAAAAGGGACGCACAACGTCGTTTGAATCCTCCCATGATGGAAGTTGTGAAAAAGGAGATACTCAAGCTTTTGGAAGTGGGTGTTATCTACCCCATATCCGATAGCAAGTGGGTAAGCCCGGTACAAGTGGTACCAAAGAAATCGGGAGTAACGGTGGTGGAGAATGATAAGAATGAACTTGTCCCAACTCGTGTGCAAACCGGTTGGAGGGTTTGTATTGATTATAGAAAATTGAATGCCACCACTAGAAAAGATCACTTTCCTTTACCTTTTATTGATCAAATGCTTGAACGTTTAGCCGGACACTCATACTATTGCTTTCTTGATGGCTATTCAGGTTATAATCAGATTGTGATAGCACCGGAGGACCAAGAGAAAACCACTTTCACTTGTCCTTTCGGTACTTTTGCTTATAGAAGGATGCCTTTTGGCCTATGCAATGCTCATTTACTTTTCAAAGGTGTATGGTGAGTATCTTTTCGGAATATGTTGAAAACATAATCGAAGTGTTCATGGATGACTTTAGTGTCTTTGGTGATTCTTTTGACCTTTGCTTGAACAACTTGTCTCTAATCCTTGAACGATGTGTTGAAACAAATCTTGTGCTAAATTGGGAGAAGTGCCATTTCATGGTAACTCATGGCATAGTTTTAGGCCATATAATATCTTCTAAAGGTTTGGAAGTCGATAAATCTAAGATAGACCTTATTCGTGCTCTAACCCCTCCCACTACGGTGAGGGAGATACGTTCTTTTCTTGGTCATGCAGGTTTCTATCGTAGGTTCATCAAGGACTTTTCCAAAATAGCGTCACCACTTTGTAACTTATTGCAAAAAGATGTGGTTTTTAACTTTGATGAGAAATGTATGGCGGCATTCAATCGTTTGAAAGAGCTTTTGATTTCAGCCCCTATCATTAAACCACCGGATTGGAGTAAGCCGTTTGAACTCATGTGTGATGCTAGTGATTATGCGGTTGGTGCGGTGCTTGGGCAACGTGTGGGGAGGCTTCCTCATGCTATCTATTATGCTTCTAGAACGTTAAATGAGGCTCAACAAAACTACACAACCACTGAAAAAGAGTTTTTAGCCATTGTTTTTGCTTTAGAAAAGTTTCGCTCTTATCTAATTGGTACAAAAGTTGTTGTCTTTTTTGATCATGCAGCGCTTAAGTACTTGCTTACAAAGAAAGAGGCGAAACCGAGGCTCATACGGTGGATTTTACTCTTGCAAGAGTTTGATATTGAAATCAAAGACAAGAAAGGGATTGAGAACACCGTTGCGGATCATTTGAGCCGAATTGCTGTGGACAAGGAGACTATCCCGTTGCGTGAAAGTTTCCCGGATGAGCAACTTTTCTCAATTGCCTTTGGAGAACCATGGTATGCCGATATTGTGAATTACTTAGTTTCTAAACAAATCCCACAGAACTTGTCTCGTGCTGAGAGGGACAAACTTAAGAGGTTAGGGAACCAATACATATGGGATGATCCATACTTATGGAAACATGGTAGTGACCAAGTGATACGAAGGTGCGTGCCCGAATCTGAATTTAACTCTATCTTGTCTTTTTGTCACTCTTATGCTTGCGGAGGACATTTTGGGAGTAAGAGGACAGCGCACAAGGTACTTGAAAGTGGTTTTTATTGGCCAACTTTGTTTAAGGATGCACATATATTTTGTACAACTTGTGATAGGTGTCAAAGAACCGGCAATCTAGGTGTCCGAAATCAAATGCCACAAACTTTTATTCAATTTATTGAAGTTTTTGATGTATGGGGTATTGATTTTATGGGGCCTTTTGTCAACTCCCATGGGAATTTTTATATCTTACTTGCGGTTGATTATGTCTCGAAATGGGTGGAAGCTAAAGCCACCCCAACTAATGATTCTAAAGTTGTTTGATTTCGTGCAAGCTAATATTTTTGCGAGGTTTGGAATTCCAAGGGCGATAATTAGCGATGGGGGTTCTCACTTCAAAAACAGGTTCTTGCAAAGCTTGTTAAGGAAGTACAATGTGTCGCATAAGATTGCAACACCTTATCATCCCCAAACCAATGGACAAGCCGAGGTGTCTAACCGTGAGGTGAAATCAATTCTAGAAAAGACGGTGAACCCGACAAGGAAGGATTGGAGCATGCGACTTAATGATGCTTTGTGGGCGTATAGAACCGCATATAAAACACCTATTGGAATGTCTCCTTTTAGGCTTGTGTATGGTAAACCTTGTCACTTACCCGTGGAAATTGAGCATAAGGCGTTTTGGGCTATTAAGCAATGCAACATGGAAATGGATGGGGCTGGAAAGCAAAGGAAGTTACAACTCCAAGAGCTAGAGGAGCTTCGCAATGATGCATTTGAGAGTTCACGCATTTATAAGGAAAAAAACGAAAGCATTCCATGATAACATGATTTCTAGGAAACAATTTTGTATTGGGCAGAAAGTGCTTTTGTTTAATTCTCGCTTGCATTTATTTCCGGGTAAACTAAGGTCACGATGGATCGGACCTTTTATTGTTACTAATGTGTTTTCTCATGGTGCAGTGGAAATTCGTAGCATAGCTACAGGGAAGGAACTTAAAGTGAATGGGCACCGGTTGAAACCATATTATGAGAACTTCACTTCCGAAGTGGTGGAAGGAGTTAACTTCATGGATGTGCTCCCTCTGGAGGAGTCATAGAATGCAAGGAGATAGTCGGGCTGACGACTTTAAACCAAGCGCTAATTGGGAGGCAACCCAAACGATGAGTATTTCTTGTCTTGTATTTATTTCTTTTCTTGTTTTTAGTTTTTCTTGTTTTGTTTTCTTTGTTTTTGCTGATTTCTTATTAGGATTTCCCACCTTGACTTACTTTGGATGATTCAATTTTACATTGAGGACAATGTAAAGTTTAAGTGTGGGGGAGCATTTATATGTTTTAGTTTGTTTTATATAAAAAAAAAAAAAATCAGAAAAATAGAAAAACCAAAAAAATTTTGTGCTTTTTGAACTCCGAAATCTAGAACTTGTGCCTTTAGGATGACATCATTAGTGGATGAAACCATTTTGAATGCAGGAGTTGAGGAACCAATTAACTAAACGGGACGAACATAGCTCAGAAATCACAAATTATATGATAGTTGTTACCATATCTCGGAATATCACCATATCACATTCTATTTTTATTTTTCCATATTTATCTATTATTCTCTAAGTGCTTTGGTGGGTCACTAAAAATCGACGTGTTATTACTGCTAGGATGAAATAGAGTGGTTGAGTTACTAGAAAAAGAAAAAAAAAATGAAAAAAAAAAAAATGATGAAAAAAAAAAAAAAAATTGAAAAAAAAAAAAAAATGAAAAAATATATGAAAAGAAAAAATGAAAAGAAAAAAAGGACCGACCAATAGACCAAAACGGAATAAAAAGACACTTGGGAATAGCAGTATGTGTGAAACGTAGTCCCTGTCTCCGTCGCCTAAACAAGCGTGGAATGCAGGATCCAAGGCAACTATCATGTACTTGCTGACAAGAAGCATGCGCTTGGATCCAAAAGATCTAATCATGCCGTCTAAAAATTGGATCCAGTTTGATCCAATCAAAAAAAAAAAAAAAAAAAAACATATATATTATTGTGTTGAATAAAGTCACTTTTGGTTCCCTTGTATATGCCAATTGATTGATGTAGCACTCAGCACTAAATAGCTCAATCCAATAGGATTAGGTTCATCTTAGCAGTGACCTTCAGACAGATATGGGAAACATCGAACACTTGTGAATATCCGCCAACATCTACATCTTTATCCATCTTCTTAATCTTTTCATTGTGATTGTGGTTTGTTAGTTTCCGAGTATTGTGGCTTGTTCGACTATCTAATTAGAGTTTATTTACTAATAATTGAATTGAATTTGCAAGGTATCTCCTCCTGTAGTCAATTTGGATTCATTCATTGATTTGTCATGAATAGACGGAGTTTGAAATATAGGTTTTGTAGGTATATCTCTAGTAAACCTTCACGAGACTATAACTCGTCCACTAGGGACACCTAGGGGTTTAAAGGCTTGTTATTTACGCTAAAAGTGACCGTAGCCTCGACGACACGGAGTTGTTGTATTTTAGTATTGTTTTGTTTGATTTGCTCGAGGACAAGCAAAGTCTAAGTGTGGGGGAATCTGATAGGTGTAGAATACACCGTATTTACTATATAGAGTTTATGCTTTCTTTGCTATTTTTCGTGTGAATTATGTATCTTATGTTTGCTTTCGAGTTATCAGGTGCAATGGAGTCGCACGGAGGAAAAGAAGAAGAAATTGTCCAAATTGGGCCAAAGGGCGAAATTGTCATCTCACAGGCGAGCTATATGTGGAGCAGGCTGAAAAGCGACAAGGGAGCGGAAGAGAATTAGGCTGTCGGTTACCTGGAACCGACAGGCCAAAGTAATTGGTGGTGGCCCGTATCAGTTCTTGGGGTGTCTTAAATCATCATGGATAACCCCTTAACCACTTTGCACAGGTGGCTATATCCAGCCTCATTCCTACACACGACCTAGAAATCGAGAAGAGAAGTTTCTCAATCACTTTTTTCACCTGAAATGAATGAGAGGAAGTGGCCATTGCCGCTGTTGGTTCTGATTCATCGACAGAGGATGAGAGAAATCGGTAAAGAGAGGTAATGGTTTGATGTTTTTGAAATTGATGCAAATGAGTGAATTGGGAAGGAAGATGGTGGTCTGTCAAAATCGGTGAGGAGATGATGAAATTCAAAGAATCAATGATTGAGCTGCCATTGAAGGGAGACCGGTCGAGTGCTGACTATGGCAATGAAGATGAGAAGATGAAATCAGGTATGGGTTTGCTGTGGTTGTGCTCAGGATTGATTGGGAAATGAGATCCGATCTAGGTCTGTCTGAATTGAAGTTGTGGGTTGTTGGGATTGAATATTGACCTACAAATCTGTACATCACAGATTGTGTGAAGATGGGTTACACTTGACTTGAGTGTTGATTGCCACATGAAAGAATTAGGGTTTGAATTCAAAAGGGGTGAGCAAGAAATGGCAGAAGGCTCTCAAGGCTGGAGTTGTTGGCATCAGTGTGGAATGGCTCAGATGCTTGAGCTGCAGGTCTGGTCTGACCCTCATGGCTGGGAATAAAGTGACCAGCTGAAAGATGTGTGGGTCAGTGCTGATTCAGGTGTTAAGATGGAGATTGAGTTGCCAAGGCTCAATTGTTTGAAGTGCAGTGGTGTTAGCATGGGAGGTGCAATGGCATTGTAGAGCAAGAATAGGCAGAGCTGGTGCTCAGGTTGCTATGTCGGGGGCAAGTGGTGGTGTCTGCTCGAGTAAATAGAGATTTGGGTTTAACTTGGTTGTCTTGGTCCCGTTATGAAGAAGGGTAAGTTTGAGCTCATGGAGTGAAGCTCGTGTTGATTGAATTCATTGGGTGGAGTTGTGTTGTGCAGGTAGTATATGTGCTTGATTGAATGAAAATGGAGAATGATATGAATATAAATGGGCACCTGAGGCTGTTATAATTGCAATCCATGGGTTGAATCTTAGACTCCCTGAATTAAAGAACAGAACAGTATGGGCATTATTGGTGGTCTGTTGCTGGTTATTTGAACTGAGATGGTATTTAGGTTGTTGCTATCAAGTCTGTGGCTGTGTTGCAGGTATGCTCTGTCACAAATGAAAGCCTGGTGCTGCAACTGGTGCAGTGAGTTGGAGAGCTGAGAAGGGGCTGCTGCTGGTCTGAGCTTAATTGGCTTGAGTTTAAGTAACAGTGAAAGCGATCAGTGCTAAATTTGGATTGACAAGGTTGCGAGGCTGTGGTAAGTGTTGCTGAGTTGAATTGCGGGATATGGAGTGATGGCATGGAAAGAGTGGGTCTGTGGTTGAGTGACTTGGGTGAGTTTCGGGGAAGGGTGTGTCCATGACTTGGTCCGGCGCAAGAAAATTGAAGCACTTGTGGAGGCATGCAAGTGGCTTTGTTGGTGGTGATGATGTTGGCCTGTGAAAGGGAGCTGAAACATGGGGCTGGTTCTGGTAATGAAATCGAATGGAATTATTAATGGCAGAGTTAGTGGTACTCAGGTTAGGCAAGGAGATGCAGCTGAGTAGCAGGTATGAATGGCTCAGGTGATGTTTGTGTTAAAGGATCTGTGCAAGTTGGCTGTGAGCATTGAGCCAAGGAGTTGTAGAGCAGGAATTATGTGGAAGTTGCAGGCGAGACAGCAGGTGGTGGTTACAGCTGCTGTTGATGTTGCTAAGCCGCAGAATGGATTACAGGGCTGACAAGAACAGAAGTCAGCTGGGAAGTGTTGGTTGCCAAGGAGGGGATGGAGGTGATAGCTACAGAAGGCTGTGATTGTATGGCATTGAGCTGCAGTGCATAAACAGAAGAAGTGCAGCCATCTTGGCTGGAAGAAGCCTTGATGCACAATGATCATGCATCACAGTCGGTCAGTGCAACCAGACCGGTGATATGACCACGACTATCCTTCCACGACTTTTCTCGACCCTGTCAATTGTGTTGATCCGACTCGACTCAACATTGACCTGGTTGACCCGATCCAACCCGGTTTGACCCGGCCGACTTGACCCGTTGACCTGGTGACCGGGCGGACTTTGCCGGTCACCGGAGCCGATTTCCGGCGACTTTCCGGTCGATTTCCGGCCACAATACCAGGATTCCGGCGACCGTTTTCGGGGCGTATTTTCTACACGGGTTTCTCGTCCTCGTGGGCTTGGTGGACTCTCACCTAATGGACTTTGAAGGCTAAACCTAATTTTGGAAGGAGAGAAAGGCTATAAAAGGGAGGTTTTCTACAACACATGGGTTATCATATCTTATCTTTTTGCTTGGAATTTTTGGGGAGCCACTTTTGTTTACACTTCTAGGGTTTGGTTTTGTTCTTCTTCTTCCTTGTTTATTATTGAATATTGATGATGATGAACTCCATAGCTATGAGTAGCTAAACATCTTATTGGTTATGGGATAAAAGTTGATTTCTCAACATGTTTTTGATTCAATGAATTAGTTTTGTCTCAGTAATTATTGTTTGTGATTCACAATTAATAGTGTTTTAAGATTTGAAAACTTGTTAGGTTGAGTCCGGAATCAATCCGATTTGTGTTCATCTCTAGAGCTATATTAGGGTTTTCAATACGAAAAAGTTGTTTATCCCTGATTCTAAGTAGCATAATTGTGGTTAGTGCTTGTAGTGATACATCCTATTAGTCACAAGTGAATCATAACTTTTGTTAAAACGTCTAGTGCTTTTACACATTCGTTTGCATTGATGAGTCTTATTCCATAAAACTTAATGCTCTTAGGGAGTTAAACTTAATTGTGCTTTTACACTTTAGGTTGCTTTCGACGAAGAATTCACATATGCATCTTTTAATGTGGTTGTGATGAAAACAGGGAATTAACGGGTTATACTTGCGATCAAGATATCCTAGGACTTTTAATAAATACGAGATTAAAATACCAATTCTAATCATTGATGAAAATACATGTTTGTGAATGATACTATCCCTTGACCAATATCTTCTCCTTATTGATTTCTCAAACTATTTACTTTGCTTTCAACTATTTTTATTTCTTAAACAACAAACATACCTTGGGTTATTTTAGAAACTGAAATTTACATAACAACAAACGCCTCTCTGTGGATACGAACTCTTCCTTACCTTGTGCTTCATTTAAATTTAGTGCGTAAGAAAGTGAAATTATATTTGACGGATTGACAACCGGTCAGGGATAATGTTAACAGCGGTGCCAACATCGACTAACGCTCGCCTGAATTCATTTCCCTTGAGGTGGATTGTGGTGAGAAGTCCTCAGTCGTGCATCTCCTTGTCCGTTACTGGAGGTTCAGGATGTATCTCCTGGATGTCTAATCGTTTCCCAGATACAAACATATCATTTCTTTGAGCTTTTGATAAGTATAGTAACTCACAGACATGCTCAATCAGGGATTGAACTGCTTCCTTGACCGGATGCTCAGAGAGTGTGAATGTTCTGACTGGGAGAGGATTTTTGTGCACTCCTTCATCCTCGATTCTCCCGAGTCAACTTTTTCTTTGAATATATGCTTCGAGTTACGATCACTTGTCGGATGGTGACATACCTATGGAAATGACATAGCGTGCATTTTCCATCTGTTCCTTAGTCGGTTCCTTTTTTACAAGAGGCAATTTGATTACACCGTCTTGGATCCAAACCTCCAATAGTTCGATCACTTCTTCAATAGAAAAGGGGAAGTCAGGTGCATCTTGATCGCTCTGTTGATGTTGAGTAGGCGATTGTGCATTCCTGGCTTGACCATCTTTCCTTGGCGCTTTTGAGGGATTGGACGCTGGAAGAGCATTCTTATGTGGCTGTGCTTCAGCTTTTGTTTTGCTCCCTTCAGCAACATTCATGGAAGTTTCGACACTGTACTGCTTGTTGATTAGACGCGGGCATTGTTGTTCCGAGCGTCTTTCGATTCCTCTACTTTAATAGTTTTTGTTCTTTCTAGCGGGCGGGAGAGCGGTAGTCGGCGATCGCGTGGCCGCTTCATGAAGTTACGAGAAGGTCTGAAAACGAAGATTTTCCAAAGAAAGCTCAGAGATCTGGGATCATCCCATTGATGCACAAATCTACCAGTTTGTTGTTCAGTGACATTTGGATCGTGATAATACAGAGCCTGGAGTCTGAACCTCTTTACGTAGTCGTTTGGATGTTCATTATTCTTCTGAGACATACTTCCCAAGTCGGAAAGAGTAACTTGCTCGGAGACAAAGAAGTATTTTCTATAGAAAGCATTAATCATTTCTCCCCAATTGGCTATGCTCCCTGGTGCGATGTTGTTGTACCAAGTTTAGGCTCGGCCGGTCAGGGACTTCGAGTATTCCTTCAAACGCACAACATGGTTATGTTCATGCTCTCCCAATGCTTCCAGGAATCGAGAGACGTATTCTCGAGCATTCCCCGTTCCGTTGTAGAGTGTGAACGTTGGAGAAGTGTAGACCTTTGGAAGAGGGATTCTTTGTGTAGTTGCAGGATATGGGGGCTGATGACGATGGACTGACGGTGCATGGACCTTTCCCCGGCTCTCCATAAAACGTTCCAGCTCTTCACGAGTGATGAAAGTAGCAGGTTCGGGTTCTGCAGCTTTGCGGGCTTCATCATCGTCAGGGACTGGAATAACTTCGGGATTTGTAGTTGGAGACGTTTCCTTGTCTTTTCCCTTCTCCTGAGTTTTGTCTGACATCTTGTCAGTGGGAGTTTTGAGGTAGTTACATAGCTCCTTCTGAGTGGTTGCCATGTCAGTCTGATTTTTGGCAAGAACTTCCTGGACCTTCATGATATCAGCAATGGTAGGCGGGTTTTCTCTGATTTCTTCGGGATGACTGCCGAAGAGCGGATTGTTTCCAATGTTGGTTTGCGGAGGAGTGGTATCACCAGCACCGATGTTGGAAGCAGGAGTAGTTTCTGGAGTACCATCATTGTTGCTAGTGCTAGCATTGTTTATGTTGGGATTGGTGACTGAACCTGACCTTAGATCAACTATTTTTTGATAATGAAAGATTAACCGAGAGATTAATCTCCCACTGTGGTCGCCAATCTGTGGATGGGGAAAAACGGTTCGCAGATTTTTTAGGAAAGTGAAGAGTCGAGCGTGTTTTCGAGACTCCTCGAACCGGGCAAACTGCTCAACCTCACACAGATGCACTGCAAAGGGAGTGCTTAGATTCGAGAGATCAATCTGTAGGACTCCGGCAAAAACCAAGTCAATGGCCGTTCCAGAGTCAATTCGGTTGCAAAGAGGGAGATGGGTTGATTTGTAGGAGGGAAGCTGAGAATTGTGTGGGATCAGTGATGATCAAGGATTGTGGGTGTGTTGAATGTTTCTGCAATAATCGGTGAACTGTTGAATTCGAATAAGTTCTGATGGATTGATGAATTCTTAAGAGTAGTTACTCGAGAAATTCTGTAGACCCAAAAAACGTTGTCGTTAATCATGGATTCAGAAACTTATTTATATTGTCAGAGTTATGAACACCTTGATCCCTGTAAGTGTGATGGATTCATGAGTGGGAGAGTGGGCAAATGGAAGATCGTGGTAAAGTCAGTTCCACGTCGTGTGGAGACTTGATGTATCGTGCACCCACTACTTTGCTAACTCCTTCAACCGTTGACACAACTTACGCACATTTCTCGTCGTGGATGAATCCACGTCTTTGTAGGCCGCGACCAAAACCCTAGTTTTTATCCCCCAATTTGACGTGATTGATGTCTCGCGAATCGTGTGATCTGCGCATGACGGACGTGTATTTAGTTTGTCGGTAGTTGACCTGATTAGGCAATGAGTCTAGGTTTTGTTGAATCGAGCATGTTTGACAAATGCTCAGCGATTCATGAATGTTAATGTTGCTCGTCTGAGCAAATATTATAAATTCAACGAGTTGTTGAATATTGATGAGTTACTGAATATATGTGGATTATTCGAGAAACGAGCAAGTATTGCTCGATTCGACGAAATACTTGATAAATTACGAATATTGATAATTGGGTCAATATTCTAGCAACTAAAGCAAGTATTGCTCAATTAAACGAATTATGAATATTCGAGACTTTGACGTGCAATTGAGCAAGTATTGCTCAATTCGACAAATTACGATGAATTAATAATTTGACGTGCAATCGATCAAGTATTGCTCCTTTCAAAAATTACCGATAGGTTACTAAATATTTATAGTCGGATCAATATTTGAGCAAATGTTGCTCAATTCGATGAAATATTTATTGGTGACGTAACCCACAAATATTAAAATATTGGTAGACTACCAAACATTATATGATTAATCCGTGGATCAATATATAAATTTATTTAGTGTTTCAACTTGCTCAGAATAATGATTTGTTGAGTGTTTGTTCTAAAACCCTAATTGTGATGGATTGCTCATTATTCGACGAATTGATGAAAATAGGTCATGAGCCGAGGAGGGACCAATCACATGAGCCCATGGACGTCCATGTGATGCTCGATTGCTCGAGTGAGCGTACACCAGGGTCCTCAGTTGGAAAGTTGGTGAATGAATGATGATTAAATGCTGGTTTCACCATTTATTGAATTACTGCTGGGTTCAACATTAGGCAAAAAACCTAAGTATGAAAGATAGGGGACCGACCAAGAGAGCATGGGGTCGGCTCTTGGTGGTCACGGGACCAGCTGTTGTCCGTTTGAGCAATCCCCAGGTTGGTTGGAGAGAGTTTGGGCCCAATACAAGCAATTCAGCAAATTAAGTCAGAATTATGAAAACATATGGGACCGGCTTTGTGCAAGCCCTAGGAATAACCCTGGTAGGTCATTAAGGCATGTACGTGTTGCCATGGTGTCCGTGTCTCCGTACTGAGAGTTTCAGTATTTTCTGATGTGCGTTCGAGCAACATTGTGGATTTTCAGAAGAGTTTTATCTTGACTGAAATTATTGATTTTGTTGGAATGAGCATGTATGCTCAATTGATCAATATTTTATAAATATTAAAATAAGAATATTTTAACATTTAAAATTGTCATGAGAGGCTAGCCGGTCATGTGAACTTGTTGGCTCTTGAGTTTTCATGATTTGAGCAAAATTTGAGAAATTATGAAGAAATCATGATTTTTGCTCAAACCAAGGAGTTTCATGAATTCGAGAAAATAATAATTATAAAAGACTAGGGATTGCAGGGTGTGGGACCGGCCACGGCTAGGGCATGGCCGGCCGGCCATGTTGCCCGGTCCCCACTCCTTTCCCTATTTTATAATATTATTTTTTCATGAATCCGTGATGCTATGGAAAATCCATGGGTTTTTGTTGAAACGAAGGAGTTTCATGAGTTTAGGAAATAATAATTATAAAAATCTAGGGATTGTGAGGTGTGTGACCGGCCATGGCTTGGATTTCACCGAGTAACAGTCCGCTTAGTTATCGATTCTATTCAAAAGAACCACCTTGAGGTCCGCTTACAAGATGTAATTCCCAGAATGCATTAAGATTTATGAATTTAGGTTTAGTACTAGTAGTTAAACTCGGTTCGCTTGGTCCACTTTCTAGCGTTGTTTCTACACACAATTGCTCCACTGGAATCCCTCCGCAAGGTCTCGTGTTTTCTACTTGTGTAAAGTGTCGAGAACGATTACGTATTCCCTAACTTATACTAGATATAGATCAATTAACAAATTAATTTAGCGTGCACTCCAAACAATCTATCAATCAATCATGAGTGTCTTTAAGATCACTCCTATTAGTAAAAACAATCGATAATCATGTGAAAAATCTCAAGATAGAATTGAAAACAAAAACTCAAATCATGTTAAGAACTAGGAATTCATCCTCAATCAATAAGAAAATTAGCTACTCATGTTTTTGAAATTCACACAAATAATAATTATTAAAAGGAGAATTTTCAAGAGTTCACACAAATAGTTAAAAAGAAAAATCTTAGAAAAGCAAGCAAAACACAAGTGTTGTGTGTGTAGAGAGGTGTGTAAAAGATGTAGAAGACTTCTCTATTTATAGGCTTCAAAATTCTCCAACTCTTCCAAGGATTAGAACCCTTTTCCTTTTGCAATTCAACTTCCAAATTCAAGTCTTTCTCTTCTTCCACCTTCTCTTTCCTCATTTGAGTCCAATTCTCCATCCAATTCCTAGCCCAAGTCTTCACACCCATGAGAGAAGTCCATAGAAAATTCTGGAATTTTTGGCTCGCCGGAAAACTGGGATTGTGGCCGAATTTGGCCGGAAACGTCGCCGCCAGCCACCTGGAAATTTCTCCGTCGAGAGAATATTCGACGGAATATTCCGTCCGGTCCACCGTTAGGACTAACGGTCAATTTAACGGTCTCGATGGTCAATTGGTCAAGAGAAGGGAGTCACTGTTGAGTTAGCTCTGAGTTAGCTATCTTAGTTGGGCTAAGTCGTCGATTTCCGAGTTAGGTTAATGAGTCGCCTGGATCGGTCATCGAGTTGGCTTGCTCGGATCGGTAATCGCCGGCCATCAGTGTTAACTCGTCGGAGCGAGAAAATCCGGCAGAGTTTAATTTGTTTCTCCAACATTTCCGTACCGAGTTCGAGCTCGTTTTGGGTCTTCTCCGTTAAGAAGTCCTAGCATACATCTAAGCACTTTGCATCAAACTCTTCTCATCTGTCTTGCTTCATTTCGGCTCCTCGTCTCTGCTCCCGATTCACCAGAGCAACAAATCGAAACCCAAACTTTACAAGCGTTACTTCCCCGCTTAGCAATCAACAACAATGAACTAGACCGACCCATTTTCATCATTCCGGAACCCTCAAATTTCATCTCCTCTTTCTCGGCATCACACAGCAGCTCAATCTCATCGATTCCAGACAAACCCATCTTCTCTGCTTGACCGAAACATCGATTCGATTGGGCAACAACAACCCCGAATCTTCCTAACACCAACGGACTCTCGATTCAGACATCCACTCGATCCAGAACCCTAGATCGAACCACCACAAACGAACCCCTTTTCTTCCCTGGAATCATCATTAGCAGCTCGTTCTCCTCTCTCGTGTTCTTCCTATCGGACCCTAGCTCAACTCGAGTTCTTGAAATCAATAGCGACAACGGCTGCTTCTTCCTGAGCTTCTCGCTTCTTTCCGTCACGAGACGTGACATCAAACCACACCCATTTTCTTCCTCCGTCGAATTGAATCGATCGATTCCACCACCAACCCATCGTCATGACTCACCGCTTCACTCTTCAACCTCGATTCAAACACCCATTTCTCACTCAATAACATCGATTTCTGATGGTAATTCTCCGAGTTCACCGACCCATCTCTCGATCCATGGTCTGCTTCTTCGTCTCTATCGATTTCAACCCTCCCTTTCATCGACTCATCTCTTCGGTTTCACTCGGGTGTAGGAAATAAATG
>JAJJWW010006393.1:0-67198 GCA_023531295.1 Papaver armeniacum | reverse complement strand
GAGATTTCGTCAATATTTGGACAAAGCATTTCAGGAATTATGAAAACCGATTTGGGCATTTATTGCATATCTTTGAGAATATTCGGTTTTGGAAATTCCTTGGTATCCAAACTTCCTTGGTCTATAAATATTGAAGTTTGCATTTCAAGCAAACTAATCCTCAAAGCCGACAAAACTACCTTGTTGTGTTGTTACTAGTGGATTCGTCTATTCGGAGAGGAAAGTACCCTAATTAGGCGAAATCTCTTACGACCACTCGTTTTAAAGACTTCTTTGGGATTGGGAAGCTCTACGAGACCGTTGGTAAACTAGATAATTGCAGTTTATTATTAGTTTTCGATTGATTTGATTGACTAACGGTTGTTGAACTTTGATTGCACCTAGTTTGTTTATGCTTGAGAATCTTCTCTTTGATATAAGATTCACTCAAACTAGATCGAAGTTTCGACGGGGATCTTTAAACTGTTTGTAGATCTAAAGACGTCTTATGATAATTCATTGTTAACAGACTCCGTTCTGTGTGTGATTGATCACAAGAGATTCAAGTTGATTGTGTGCAGGTGTTTATTGAAGATCTAAGAAGATTTGAAGACAAAGAAGATTTCTTATTTGAGTTCATAATCTTTGGTGTGCACAAAACTTGATCGGCTGAGGATCCAACTATAATCGATTTATCTTTTGATAGATTGGATTGATTAGTTGTGTAGATCGGCATCAATACATTTCTTTGTGATTTATAGTATTGATTGCATAGTCTAAACAATTACTTTGGTAGATGTTGATAGATTGATCTAAGAACCCGACAAAGGAGTTTATTGGGATAAACGGAAGAGCCTTTTGTCAAACTCATATCACATTGTGTAAAAAGAGTTGTTACCGAACAGATTTGTTGTTCCTTTCTTCGTTTGGAATACGAACCAAAGGAATTGTTCCAAGTGCGTGACTTATTACAAGTTGAAGGCGCAGTGTTAGAGCACCTGCTCAGTCGAACTCGCATGCGTTGCTATCTCAAGCATGTTTGTCAATGTTAGTGATCAAAACTATAAGTCTTGATTTGTAGTTTACTATAGCTAAGTCTCGGACTAGGATAGAAATTGTAGTTAAGCTCGAGAACTCCATGGCGATCATCATACAAGACAGAAGAACTATTCAAGGAACTGGTGGAACTTTATCGACTAAAAGGTATGTGGAGACTTGAACTTATCTATCACTCAAAAGTCTATCTACTCTATCTCCTATCTTGATACAAAAGTCGTTCGCTATATAGACTTTGATTATACGCATTTGCTATTTCGAGCCGAGTTTATCTCGCTTATCTATTTCCTCGAAATATGTGTTGGTAAGCTTTCGCTTTGACCAAGTTCATCTTTACCTAGTGACGAAAGTCATGTAATGTTTCAATTACTTGAAAATGGATTTGACTGAAAAATAGTTTGTGAATAACAACTATATAACGTCCTCTAAGAATGTTTCAATGATTTAAATTAGAGTTTAGATTATATAACCATTGTTGGATATAAGCATTGTGTGGAAACACATACATGTATAAGTCTTTATTCCTTGAACCTAAGTCTGTGTACTTTGTTGGTCAGGAAAACGCTAACCCAGATCAGCGATCGTTGTCGGAGGTTCTCTTCCGAGAAAATCTGCTGGAGTTTGTATACTTGTTACAAACTTATTTCGAGTACTTAATTCCGCATACCTAGTCCGCGTACTTAGGTTGGTTATTATCTAAAAATGATTATTCGTGAACTTATACTTATATTAACTAAGGAATGCAAGTTTACAAACCGTGGCTATAAAGTTCATGAATCGATTCGAGTGAATCAAATCGTTTTTGGTTCGATTATGTCTTGTATACTTCTATGATATCTAAGCAATTGAACAACTCTCTAACTAGTTCATTTGAGTCATTTGAACTAGTTATGGTGAAGAAGAATATGGTTAATATGAAAGTGCTCATATGGCTAACCATTTGGTTAACTCATCGTTGAACCAACAAATGTACATGTTTGGGTACGGTTACACAAACCTAAAAACGTGCATTTCATTTGTGTATAACAATCTAAGTTTTTGATCTAACAGTTGAAAGATATTAGCTTGAATCTAATCAAGTTTTCATCTGATTGTGAATATTGAATGCTTTATTACTAAGCTAACATTGATTGCAAACCCCTGATTTGAAAGACTTTATAAAGGAAAACTCTAGCAACTAGGAAACCTAATCCCCACACCTCCGTGTGATACTAGTTGTATAAGATAGAGTCGATTCTCCTTTAACCTTAGGTTTCTACCGAGACCTCCGTAGTTTAACGACTTGAAGACTTCATTGGGATTGTGAAGCTGCACTGATACTACTTTCTTGTAGTTGTGTGATATGATCTTGTTGTTTCTATTGTATTGAGTACAATCGTAGCGATTGGCTTAAGACTTATATCTCCGATAGGCAAGATATAAAAGTAATCACAAACACCTTCGTCTCATCAGTTTGTGATTCCAAAATATATTATTTCGCCGCGTCGATTAAGATTATTGTGAAGTGATTGATAATACTAGGCTTTTCTTCGGGAATATAAGTCCGGGTTATCAATTGGTTCCTGTTCACCTTGATTTATCAAAAGGCAGAACAAAACTCGTAGGTATTTACGTGGGAGACAGATTAATCTATTACCGTAGACTTTTCTGTATGATACAAATTTGTTTATTAAAGTCTTCGACTTTGGGTCGTAGCAACTCTTAGTTGTGGGTGAGATCAACTAAGGGAATCAAGTGCGTAGTATCCTGCTGGGATCATAGACGTAAGGAGCGCAACTGTGCCTTGGATCGAGTGTGAGATTGATTGGGGTTCAACTACAGACCGAAGTTAGTTTGTAGTAGGATAGTGTCTCGTAGCGGCTTAATATAGTGTGTGTTCAATATGGACTAGGTCCCGGGTTTTTCTCGCATTTGCGGTTTCCTCGTTAACAAAATTCCGGTGTCCGTGTTATTTCTATTCCGCATTATATTTTGTTATATAATTGAAATATCACGGAGTTACACGTTAAGTTCAATCAATTATAATATCTAATCTTTGGTTGTTGATTTACATTGATTGACACTTGGATATTGGTCTTTGGTACCATCCAAGTTATCTCTCTTGTATTTAATTAGACTCGTAGATTTATATTCGCTTGAGTAAGAATTAAATCGAGAGATCGAGATAATATAACTCTTTGATATACTGTTAATTCTCTTAAAAGTATATTAGAGTTAGTCCATACAGATTGCTAAGCGAAACATTGGGTGTGGTTGTTGTACCCCGCTTTTCAGCGAGGATACGAGACGGAACTAGGTGAACTATAGGTTTAGTTGCTTGGTCTCAACTATACGAAGTTGGTTTAGATTTTGTATAACGGCTTAATCCTGAGAGTATTTAATTCTGGACAAGGTCCCGGGGTGTTTCTGCATTTGCGGTTTCCTTATTAACAAAATCTTGCTGTGTCTTTTACTTCTTTATTTCCGCAATTATAATTGTTTTTATTATTAGAAGTAAAATACACAAACGTTAATTCCTAATTACTTGATAGCAATCCTATTGTGTTTGGTTAAGTCTGAATCTATTATCAAGTAATTATACTTTGTCGTTATATTGTCTCGATCTCGTATCCATAGACGATCACACGAAGTGTGAACCGATTACTTGTATTATCTCGACTCAGTCCATAGACAATCATTTTTGGAGAAAGGACTTATAGGTGGAAAAGTTTTAGATTGAGGTATATTGGGTACCCTCGTCTTTTCACTCGCCACACCAGGATTGCCCTTAGCTGCTCCATCACAACAAATAAGAATCTGAATTCTTTCTGGCAAACTGAAATGAATCTCCTTAACTCTTATAGTTTTACTCCTTATACCTTTCAGACCAAAATACAAGACGATATTCAAATCATAGCTGCAGTTATTCATTCTCCCCTTAATTCTACTATTGCATACTTTGGTAAACCATAGTATTTTGTGTTTAATATTTTCACGTACTAGGAGTCTCATATTCATACATCTTTCTATTTCTAGTCAACCATAATTCAACCATCAAAGTAAATGCAGCTATATACCAGATCTCTTTCACTACGATGACTTTTAGTTTGCACCTGACTAAGAACTTCATCAAAATTTGAAGGATTTAAAAAGTGAAAAATACCTCCCAGCCAGTGCCAAATCTTCTTGCTGAAGGAACACTCCCATAGTAGATGCATCAGTGTGTCATGTCCATTGCCACATAAATAACATTTTGAAACTGTAGAGAAACCTTTTTTCTGATACTGTCTTCTGTAGCAACATCACCTCTCACAATTTTCCACATGTTGCAGGACAAAGTAGCCTAGCATGTTTAGGGGCCACTCAAAAGGAATTAGGGGCCACTTTTTTATTCCCCTCCATAGAAGGGGGTTTATGGGTGTCTTAAAAATAGAAAATTGTCTATATTATCCTTCACCTTTATACTAAATCTAAACCTATATCCTTTATTTTCATAATCATATCATTCCTCTTCTTCTTCTCTTTTCTACCCATTGAAATTTTTTTTCATCATTTTAATTTTGATTGAAAATAAACATCGTCGATCAAACAAACGTTATGATTGATTGTTTAAAATTAAAACCCAAAATTCATTAACCTTAAAGTTGAAACTTAGAACATCAAAAACAAAAAAAAAGGAGTTAAACAAACAAAACGAATAGATGATAGTAGTTGTGATTCAAAATTAGGATTTGATTACTTAGAAATCAAAATTTTGATCCGAAAAATTTTCTTGAATTTACAGTAGCAGAAACATTATCGGTAGATAACAATATATTTTACCCACCGATTATGGTTGATGTTCTTGGATTTACACTAGCAGAAACATAATCGGTATATAATAATCTACTTTACCTACCGATTATGGTTGATGTTCTTGGATTTACAGTAGCAGAAACATAATCGGTAGATAATGATCAATTTACTCTACCGATTATGGTTGATGTTCTTCATTTCTTAAGAACATCAACCATAATCGGTAGGTAAATTGATCGTTATCTATCGATTATTCTTGATTCAAAAAATTCAATTTCTCTGTACTAAAAGTTACGCACAATCGGTAGATAATGAACACCATTAACTACCGATTGTGAAAGTCGAAAATTTCGAAAATTTATTAAGTTTTGAAAATTTGAATTTGGGGTCATGAACACAATCGGTAGATAATAAGCATCACTTATTAACACAATTTACTACCGATTATGGTAGTGCTAAAATTCGAAAAATTGAGTATATTCGGAGGTTAAAGTAACACACTTTACTACCGATTATGGTAGTACCAAAGTTCAAAAATTTTAAGATTTTGGCAAAATCACATTTTGGGGCCAATATACATTCAGAAGTTAAAATTGCTACCGATTATGGTAAAACTAAAATTCGAAAATTGAGTATATTCGGAGGTTAAAGTAACACACATTACTACCGATTATGGTAGTACCAAAGTTCGAAAATTTTAGGATTTTGACAAAATCACATTTTGGGGCCAGTATACATTCGGAAGTTAAATTTACTACCAATTATGGTAGTACTAAAATTCGAAAATTGAGTATATTCGGAGGTTAAAGTAACACACATTACTACCGATTATGGTAATACCAAAGTTCAAAAATTTTAGGATTTTGGTAAAATCTCATTTTTGGGCCAATATACATTCTGCAGTTAAATTTACTAATTCGGAAGTTAAAGTAACACTTTACTACCGATTATGGTAGTACCAAAGTTCAAAAATTTTAGGATTTTGGCAAAATCTCATTTTGGGGCCAATATACATTCGGAAGTTAAATTTACTACCGATTATGGTAGTACCAAAATTTGAAGGTTTAAGTAACAAAATTTACTACCGATTGTAGTTAAACTACCGATTGTAGTATTAACTACCGATTGGGAAGGGAAATTTTGCCATTACGAAATACGCGAGATAAGGGCTAGCTTCAATTGAGGTTTGGGTGACCCTATTTTTTCTTATTGTTGGCCCCTAATTCCTTTTGGGCGGCCCCTAAAAATGCTAGGCAAAATAGGATGTATACAATTTCTCCATATTTTCTAGCCCATGAACAAATAGGGAATTTTTTCCTTATATCTTGTACTGCATTTGCAACTGATAAATTCCCAGTTAAATTTGTTTCCCAAATTCTTTTATCAGCACCTTTCCCAATACATGGTAATTCATTTGTATTGAAGTAAACATTCGTCTCAACTGGTATTTCCCATTCACCATTTGTAATTAGCTCACTCACTTTCATATCCTTGTGTTGTAGGATAAAATCATCCTGCTGATGTATATCATATAATGCTTGTGCCTTCACCCATTTATCTTTCCAAACACATATATTTTGACCATCACCTACAATCCATCTAGTTCCTTCTCCAAAAGCATTAAGCACCCATTTCAAGCCAGGCCAAATTGAAGATTTTTTATATGTAGTAATCCATTCCCCTTTCTTATTTTTATATTTTTCTTTTATGAACCTAGTCCATTCTTCATCCTTTGTTTCAATCCTCCATAATAATTTCATCAAAAGAGCTTTATTGACAACTTCCATCCTTCTTATCCCTAGTCCCCCTTCTTCCATTGGAGCACAAACTTCATCACATTTAACTGTGATGAGTTTTTTAACTGCTGGGTCACCTGACCATAAGAAATTCCTTATTATCCTTTCACACTCCTTTAAAACCTCACTAGGCCATCTGTATACAAACATATTATAAATTGGGATACTGCACAGTACACTTTTCACTAGTGTGAGTCTTTCAGAAAAAGCTAGGATCTTACCCATCCAACCAGCTAGTAATTTTTGTAACATTTATACAATGCTCCAAACTTGAGCTTTCTTTACTTTTCCTGGCTTCAAAATCACTCCCAAGTATTTGTCTAGGAACTCAAATAATTCCATTTGTAAAAAACCAGCAATTTCCCTTCTTCTATTTTCAGTGACACCCCCAACAAAACATTTACTCTTGCTTCTATTCACCACTTTCCCTGATGCCTGCTGGTACTTCAATAACAACTGCCTTAACTGTTTTAATGACTTCTTGTGCCCATTACGTAAGACAAAAATGTCATCTGCAAAAGTAAATGAGATGGTTGACAACCATTTCTATTCACCATTGATTTAATAGCACCTTCACTGAACCATTCTAGTTATGTTTCTACTCGTAACCTCGTCGCACTATTACAAAAGTATCGGAGATAAGGGGTATCCTTGTCTAAGACCCCTACCTACTTCAAAGAAATCACAAGGCCCTCCATTCACCAAAACTGAGATTTTAGCAGACATAAATTTTTTGTGTAGCCACTGAATATTGTTTTCTGAAAAACCAAAATGCCTCATTGTCTCAAAAAGAAAGTTCCAACTTAAAGAGTCATAGGCATGAGTTATATCCAACTTTAATCCCACATTTCCTCCTCTTCTTTTAATCTCCAGTTCATTTATTAATTCGAAGCCGAACTATCTTTTCATGGATTCCTCTTCCTTAAATTAAAGCTCCTTGTTGTTTGGATACCACTTTTTCTATCACACCCTCCATTCTTGTAGTTATAATTCTAGTAATTATCTTGAAGCAAAAATTTGCAAGACCAATTGGTCTAAAAAGATCATCTCTTCTTGCCCCTTGTATCTTTGGCAACAAAAATAAGAAGTTTGAGTTCATTCCTTTAGGTATAAATTTGCAGTCCCAGCAAAATTATATTGCTTTCATTAAATCTTAACAAATGATATCCCAGGCATACTTATAAAAGCTACCAGGAAAGCCATCAGGCCTAGGAGAACTATTAGCATTCATACCAAAAACTGCATCTTTAATTTCCTTTGCTGAAGGAGTAGCATCCAAAATAATATTATCCTCCTGAGTAATCACCTTGGGAATAACTTCAAAAATCTTCTCATCAAAATTCACTGCCTGGGCTTCAAATTTCTTTTGAAAGTGAGAAACTAAAATATCAGCTATTTGTTTTTGCTCTGTAATAACATTTCCATTATTATCCTCCAGCTCTGCAATGCTATTATTAGCTTTTCTAATCTTCATTGTGGCATGGAAGAAGGCAGTATTAGATCCTCCATCTTGTACCCATTGCACTCTAGATTTAGCTCTCATTAAATCATTATACTGTTGAGCAGCAATTTCATGCTTCCCTCTAGCTGTGATAAGATTATTTAACAAAATGATATTTTCAGGTTAAGCATATGATAATAAAGAAGTAGCCATTACCTCCTCTTTAGTTTGCTTGATCTTTACTCTTAAATCACCAAAAACTTCCCAATTCCATATTTTAACATAATTCTCAAACCTTTTTAACTTGGACATAAAAACGAAAGCTGGGTTGTCTTCACATTCTCGTTTCCCAATATTCCTTAATTAATCTGTAAGAATTATGGATGAGTAGTCCATACACTTTGATACCGAAACCGAAAGGCATATTAGATGGTTTTGGAATGTCGGCTTGTACAACCCATAAGAGGTCCATGATCCGAGACCCCCTTACTCCCACCTTATAGCTCCAACCTTCATACATATTTAACCATTTTAGATTAAAAAAAGCTTTATCTAAATCACATATAATATTTTTTTTCCCCACTCTATTATTACACCATGAAAATTCAATGCCAGTTCTATGTGCTTGAATAAGTTCACAAGATTCCAAACAATTTCTAAAGTCTGTCATTGCTTGTTTTATGGGACTTCTTCCTCCTATTTTTTCATCACAACTTAAAACCACATTAAAATCTCCAATCACTAGCCAAGGACAATCCAATAAGCTAATTCTTTTCAATTCCTCCCATAATTCCTTTCTATCAATTACAAGACAAGCTGCATAAATTCCAGTAATTAATGCTTCCCCCACTTTCACAGTAATTGCTTGTTTTGTTGTTGAGATTACAGAAGGAGAGAGCAAAGAAGACTGCCAAAATAACCAAATATTACCTTTGCATGTAACATTAGAATTGTGAATCAACATTTGACTCATCCCAGGTAACCTCAATGGGTCCTGGGTCTCCGCGTCAGTACATGACCAAATAACCTGACGATATCATAGTCGGCCCGGTCTTAGCGGTTCGGGGGCGGTTCCCATTTCATTGGCCCAGAACCGGACCCAGTAAAAGACCCGTAATCACTCGAGTGGGTACCCATTGGGTAAAAACAGATTTATATGACTTCCAAATTTTGTGACTCTGAAAAGGATTATTCAAGACTTAAATTTGAAAGAAAAGCAACCATCTTCTAACACATACAGATTGGAGATAAACATAAGCCGAGATTAGAAAACAAGTTATTTTCCCTACCGTAAGTAAAAAAATCTGCCATAATATAATAAATACAAAAGTTGACAGACTTTTTTTAGCCGATAATTACAAGTAACGCTAGCCATAGCATATAGTTTGTCGTAATATAACCACAAAAGTTGATGACATCATTCTAAAAGTGTAGAAGCCCCAAGAGATAAATGCATGTTTCCTTCACAAGTACATACACAAAAAAAAGGACGCAGTTCGCAAGTTCTTCGACCATATCAAAAAGAAGTTCCCATCGGCTCAATAGAGATTTCACCATCATATGCCTAATTATTCCTGCAGGACAAACAAATACAGTCCATTATAAAAGGATAGTTCACTCCCAAACAGATACAACAAGACATAAAATCAGAAACCAGATTTCTCATTAATGCAAACAACCAGCAGAATTCATTAGGCATTAGAAGTAACATATGAAATTATACTGCCACTACAACTCAACAACCAACAATTGCACAAGTTGTGTACCTGAAATACGCCATAATGTCTCTCTTGAGTAAACCATAATAGGAACTTCACAAAAAACAAAATATATACTCGTATTCTTGTTCATCAAATAGACAATATGCGATGTTGCATCAAGATCGTCCTGATCAATCTCATCCATCGCCTCCATAAGAGTCTAAGTGAAGTATCACCTAACCCAAATCCTCCTCAACACAAGAAAATAGTTAGTTGACACATATTAACCACAAGAAACGATCAATAATTCAACATTGATATATTATGGTAAACATGAAAGTTTGAATATGTTACTTACTCTCAAATACACTTTTATCCAATCTTGTGTGCATATCAAAGCTTCAATTGTTTCTGGAGTCATTGAAGAACGGAATTTATCTACAACTCTACCACTAGTGCTGAAAACAGATTCAGAAGCCACTGATGATGCAGGAATTGCTAATATATCACGAGCTATCAATGCTACAATTGGATATACCGTCCATGAAATTTCCACCATCCCAAAACATCAAAACCTGAATCATTCAGATCAATAGTACCACTTCCACTTTTAATAGGGTGAACATCAGCTTATAGGTATTGCTCTAGATCTGTGCGAATAACGTCATGTTGTGAACTTTCTTCCAGAAATGCCGTCAAACCCTTCCTTTTAGAAGTAAAAGAACTTTGAGAAGTAAAAGAACTTTGAGAAGCTGAAGAACTACCCTACTACTACCAACTGAAATTGAATCTTCCATGTTCACATTATTTGTCGAAATGTTTGTTGAGTATACATGTGATGAAGAAGCATAACAGGTTGCATATTCCTTATACAATCTTTTCAAGACTTCGATAACTTCTAACTTCTTTACCTCACTTGCTACCAGGATATATTAATGGGAAGTAATAATCCACTAATTTCATTTTAAACCTAGGATCTAAATGGAAGCTATTGCAAATGTTTTACTAGACAATTCCAATACTTTTCAAACTTTTTCATCATATTCATAGCCATTTTGGATATTTATGCATCATCAGAATCACACCACTCACGAAGTTCTAAGAATAAAAAGCAAGCAACATCAAAATAACGATTAACCGTTACGTATGATGTACCTGAAAAGAGAATGGTGATGTCATAAAATACCTTCAAGCAAATTGAAAGACTGCTTGCATTCTTCCGATCTTCAGCCGTTGAGCAACATTAAAAAAATCAGGTTCAATCTTCATGAAACCTGATAAATGCTTCCCGAAATAAAGTGCTGTTTCAAGCATCGATAGGTAGAATTCCACCTTGTATCAACATCTTGAATCAACTTTGTCTTGGGAGCATCTACTTGCAGGCAAACTTCTTGAAATTTTTGTTGTCTCTGTGGTGAAGCTCTAATAAATTTCACTGAATTTCTAATTTTCTGTATTTCTTCTTTAATTTGCAACATCCCATGATCAACAATAATGGCAACCACATGAGCGGAACATCGAACATGGAATAACTCTCCATCCAAAAGTAATCCAGGTTTTAGTTGATTACGGTTCACTTACCACTACTTTGTTGGTTGAAGCGTTATCCAACGTTATTGACTATCTTCTATCAATATTCCACTTGTACAACCGGTCCATCAAGACACCTTTGCAATGTTGACTCGGTGTCTGCAATCAAATCTTAAAAGATAAAATTCTCTTCAATTTTCCGCCATCAACATAATGAGATGTCAAAGCCATATATCCTCTATTCTGAGAAAAGTCCACATATCAGTAGTAAAGGCTTATGCGACTCACAACCTTAGTAAAAATCTCATACAAATGCTTATTTTCCATTTTATGAATCTTCATGCAATCCGACTTTTGTAGTGTTTCGCTTCACGAGTTTAATATTAGGTTGTAATGAAGTCAAAGACCCTTCTAAAACCAATGTACTCTACAATTGAGAAAGGTAGTTCATGCAAGATAATCATTCTTGCAATACAATCACGAGTTACTTCTTGGTTAAATTTAAAGTTGAAAGCAGCTACTGCCCCATCTTGCGTTTCACCAGCTTTCACGAACATCTGGTTAATTTGCTGTTGTGTTCCTTTGTATACATGACAACAATTCAGATGTTTCCTCAAACTACTTGTCCCATGTGTGCTCTTTGCGTAATTTTATTCTTGCAAAGCTTGCATTTTCCGTGTTACTTTCCGTTTACCAATACCTCTTCAAATTCATCCCAAGCCTTCGAGGTTCTTTTGCGTTTACGTGTAACTGGCGGAACCACATCTGTTGTTGCCGCATCTAGATGAACAGAATCATCAGAATCACCAGCATCACTTGACTCACTGACTACAGTTTCTACTTCGTCCGACACTACAGATTTTACAACTTTAATCTTCTTTTGCGTTCTTGAAACAAGAACTTTAGGAGGCGGCATACATGGGGGTTTCAAACTTTAGTCTTCTTTGCAGGAACACAATGATCACCAACACTACTTCCTGTTTTGTTTTCATGTTGCCTCTTCAAGAAAAACCAACAAACATCTCAGTATCGTGTGTCATAAAGTATAAACAATAATAAATCTAACAAGCATATCCCAACTAATCATTAAGAAGAAGAGAAAAGTTCCAACTAATCGAAAACTCTCAATGTAATAATGTTAGCATGATGTTTAATAATGTTAGGTTTAGTTACATCGCCATGACTCATCGCCATGTTTAGATGTTTAGATGAACTAGATTTACAAATTGAAACAAATAAATAAAAGAAGACATAAATGCTTACCAAGGCAAGAGGCAAGAGCCCCCTAAAATCACCAACCAACAACACTAGGCCTACTATGCCCTGCACCAGCTTATAATTTCACGAAAACAAGTGATTGAATTATGAGAGTCTTTTCTTAAAATGGAGAAATAAAATTTCAAGTTTTCAAAGACACAAGATCATCCATGGATGAATAGGTAACACACAATGAAGAACATCTCCATTCAAAATTGAGAAATTGAAAGATACCCACTAACTAACCCCATCACCAGCCATTTAGGTTTCTCGTTTTCTTAACATTTCTAGTTCTACTAATAAAATTTTTGTTTTGTTCATCGCGAAACAACAAGGTGCTGGAACTAATTGTAAATGTAATAGATGTTTTTTCTCCTAACAATTCTTAACATATCTCATCTAAAATCTTACCGTAATGATTCAAGAGGATTCAAATCGATTCAAAAAATCACGCACATCGTTTAAGGATTTGTAAGAGTAGACCGAGTAGCACTATAATTATATAATACCTTTCTTTCGGTAAAGAATTTGAGAAACAAAAGCGATTTTCCTTTTACCGTAGTCTATAAAAGTAGTTGCGCAAAATGAGTTGAAGAAGAAAGTAGATCTCGCGAAATGGGGTGGTGAGAGCTTCTCATTCCTTTATATATGACCTAATTTTCTTTACAGAATTTTACAAAATTAGCCTTTTCTTAATACCCGAATACCGCAATTACCCGGCGGTAGACCCGGATGGAACCGGATATAAATCGGGTCTAATCGGGTATACCCGTTTGGACCCGAAATCACTAATGGGTCCGATTTTGGACCCATACCCGGACCCTAATTAGCGGTTCCGTTCGGTATTTGGGTACCCATTGACAACCCTAATTTATAGGCTTCAATATTCTCCAAATCTTCCAAGGAATAGAATCCTTTTCCTTTAGCCATTCAATTTCCAAATTCAAGTCTTTCTCAACTCTTCTTCTTCTCTTTCCAAATTTGAGCCCAATTCTCCATCCAATTCCTAGTCCAAGTCTTCACACCCATGAGAGAAGTCCATAGAAAATTCTCGAATTTTTGGCTCGCCTTGAAATCGGTATTATGGCCTAATCCGACCGAATTCGTCACCGCCCCACCAAAATTTCTCCGTCGGTGGAATATTCGACGGAATATTCCGTCATCCACCGTTAGGACTAACGGTCAAAGTGGTCAAACCGTCAGTCCACCGTTAGTCAATTGGGTCAAGGGAAGTCAAGCCGGATGGCGAGTCGATCCACCGAGTGGGCCTTCTAACTCGTTGGCTTACTCGCTTGCCATCGTCTGCAGTGGGTCGAAGTCACCGAGTTATCCTAGCGAGCCACTGAGTCGACTCATCAGAACTGAACTCCAGCCTAGGCCATTGCACAGCTTGCACAGGCCAAGCATCTCTGCCAGCCATGTTGGACCTCAATTCCACCTGCAATCCATTCATGCTCTTCCCCAACTGCAAACACTCTGTAGCTTCAGCCATTATTGCTGTGCCTTCCCCTGTAGCTGCATATCACCAAAACCACTACCAACCAAGCACACAGTGCCCATTTTAACTTCAATACCTGCACTTCCCTGTCCATACAAATCCCATTATGCAACAACAGCAACCTCCAGGGCATAACAACTCGCTGCAAGAGTTGGATTCATTCTTGCCAGCTCGTGCCACAGCATTACAGACCCATTACCCTGAGCTTCAATTCCTTCATCACTTTCCAACAGCAACACAATTCCAAGGCATACATTGCTTCTGCTCTGCCTAGTATTAACACACATGAACACCATTTTGCAGCCTCACACAACTCACATTTCCTGTGCAACAGCAACAAACCATAAACCACTCCCCATCTTGTCTCCTCCAGCATCTCCTAGGTGAAACTCAAATGCAAAGGTCATTGAAGCAGCACCAACACTACTAAACTATTCCTCCATATTCTCAGGCACTGTTCCATTGCAACTCCATTAGCAGGCTCTCAGCATCACTACTTCCTGGCAACATCATACTTCCCTGTATTGCACTCATCATAAGCAGCTCAAGAACCATCTTCTAATATCTTGCACAAAGATCAATTGCTCTTTGTTTCTCCCTCTGTGTTGAATAACATTTCAACCGAGCTCGATTTCCCTGAGTTCTTCAAACCCATTTTCCATTCAGTGCTTCACTCAACAATTGTAGCTCCATTGATCAATTCTTCCAGGAGCTCAATCTTGACTCTCGCCTTCACTGTCACACCAACACAAAACCCACTTCAAATCCATCGAGAACAGCAATAGCATCTACACCTCTTCACAGATCGAACCCATTTCTCCACTGCATCAACACCATTTTCTTCCTTCATACATCAGGAGCAAACCCATCTCTAGCAACATCTCGATCTGAAATCCTTATCTCCCTGAACATCAGAGACCATCACCATCTCCTCTTGTGTAGCAGCAACACCTCAGAACTCGAACACTGACCCTAATCGATTCAAACAACAACAACTTTAGAAACCCTTAATAACCCATCTCTGATTCATCCTCTCTGAGCTCCTCTTCAAATCAAAATCCTAAATCCTTCTCTGTGATTCGACATCGACACCCATTCTCTCATCAAGTTCAGTGACTGCCACCAACAGCACCAGAACCCATCCATACTCGATTCGTCTCTAATTCATCACCAACATCATCGATCTCATCTCTCTATGTTGATTCTCCTCTGCATCTCATCGACAACAGCTCTCCTTTCATCTCATGACCACAAATCTGTTCGATTTGGATTCTCTCCGAATCTGTGAATCACCTGAGCTCGTACTCAACTCTCAATTTCAGGTTCAGGTGTGGAGATGAATGAAAAATGATTGATTAGAAGAGAAAGAAAACCCTTTCTCGATTTAGGATAGGGTTATAAAATTGGGTTCGGACTCGGGCATGGATCCGGGTACGGTTAGGGTATGGGTGGATTCAGACATGTGGGCTTGGGTATGGGTCAGAGTTTAGGGTGTGGGTGGATTCAAACACCCACCATAAGTACACCCCAATTGTGCTATTCTCACTCCCTTCTTTTGGATAAGGGACACCTCTTTGACCTCCCCTTAACCTTGGCTGGGCTCCATATAGTATTCCCTCCTTGGTGAAATGACAATTTTACCCTTTTGCTAAAATATGGTGATTTCTTCTCCTTTTCCTCCGTGTGACTCCATAGTAGCTATAAAACTCAAAACAAGCGTAAAATACATAATTTACAAGAAAAATAGCAAAGAAAGCATAAACAATAGATAGTAAATAAGATGTATTCTACACCCTATCAAATTCCCCCACACTTAGACTTTGCTAGTCCTCGAGCAAATCAAACTAAAACTTACAACTTCAAAGCGTTCAAGCGTCCCAAGCATCCAAAGAGTTATGAGGACATAAAGTTTCTGCATTCTAGTAATAAGAAGTTAGAAATACTAAAGAACATATTCTCATTCTTAAATGTTGAGTGAGAAATAACCACACTATAATGAGAGAATGCGTGTTTGAGAAACGATCAATAAGCATTTCGCCTCGACTTCTGCCTCACCAAATAGGATTTTATGATAATTGCACTCTAAAAGACGGCTTTTTATATGGGTCTCACATGTGTGCAGGTAGGAATGAAGAGAGAATTCCTGCAACACGTTGAATGGTGGGAAGGATAACTTCCAAAATATTTTTTTTAAAAACCCACATCTTTTAATATTTTGAAAAACCATTTTTCTGACGATCTCTACGAAAGGAAATCAACCATTTATTATTGAGGATGAGATTACTTACTCACCTTCACATCCGATCGCCAATTATGATAACACCACTCTCACGGCATCCAATAGAAACGTCTTCCGCTCCTCGTCTTGATCTTCTTGGTCTTCGTCTTCGGTTTCAACTATTGATGATAAACTCTCGAATTTCATAAATCCTTGACACTTTGTAACTCTTTTACCTTAAATCCTCGTCGCTTGAAACTTCCTTATATATTTTCCTTCCCCACGGCTTATAAACAAAACAAATATTTCTCTTTTTTTTTTTTTTTTTTTTTTTTTATCTTTTTTTTTCTTTTCTTTTCTTTTTTATGATTTTTTTTCTTTTTCTTTTTTTTTTTTTTTTTTTTTTTTTTGAAATACAAGAGAAATTAAATACAAAATAAACCATGGCCGTGGGAGAAGTATTTTACCGCTTGATTCTTCACAACTTGTATCGCCTTGAAATCATAAACTTCAACAATTCTCACCTTTTGATTTTCTTCGCTCTTATAAATAAGTCTTCATACTTGGATATAAAATTACCTCATTGTATTGTAAGTCCTCAACATATATGTAAAATCCGCTCATTTGTATGTTGCTTTACTTGAATATGAAATTTGCTCTTTTTCTCGTTCCGTTGCTTGTAAACCTTAAACTTTTCCAACTTTCCTTGTAAATTTTGATGTCGCTCCTTGTTGATGATGAGAGTGTTTCTATGGATCCGTTGTTGTCGAGAGAGAGAATGGTGCTAACCGCAAATCGAACTACAAGAAGGAAGCTTTCATCTATAGACGTCACCCTCATGATTGACAAAATTAGCACTCAAGAGATCAAAGAGTAGTGCTTCTAGTGGTGGGAGGTTGGGTAGCTCACCATTCTACCCGGAATTTACTTACGGTGACACACACTCAAAAGAAAGCTCTTTAGTAGATGGAAGATTTCTGGTCGGTGCCTCTCATGATATGAATACGGGTATTCTCCACTAATGATTGATCAAAACTCTAATAATGCACTTCTCCTGCACCAAATTCGCATCACCGGCATGATTAAATCCATTATTTAACACTCTAACAAGAAAGAAATCCGAATGTAGTTCTCTAACATTTCCAAGTTCAATTATGTCGGTCAAAATCTCTATGTAAACATACCTAGAAGTATGCTAGGGACTCTAAAATCTCTAAAAGTTGAAGTTTTAAGTAAAAAATTTTTTTTTTTAAACTTTTTAATTTTTTTGTAAATAAATACATGCTTAACCACTCCCCCACACTTAAACCTTACATTGTCCTCAATGTAATTGAATCCTCCTAGTAAAGTCAAGGTGGGAAATTTTAACATGATAAGGAACAAGAAAAAGAAATAACAAAAAATAAAAAACAAAAGCAAAAGGATAAGAAATACAAAACCTATGGGTTGCCTCCCATTAAGCGCTTGTTTTAAAGTCGATGGCCCGACTTAGCTCTTGCAAGATTCATTCCCCATATACTAACAATCGGAAAATTTGGGGATCCACCCATAATACCTGTTTTGAAAACAATAACTCCATACAAATGTTAGCACAAGAAAATAATAGTGAAATTATCGCTCGATTGAAATTTCCCCCACACTTATTCTCGTCCACACTCGGAAGTGTATAAAGAACATAGAATTTGGGAACTTCCATGCATTCCTCTTGGCAAACCTGCATAGTGTTAGCATCAAGTGTTTCCAATGGTGGATATCTAGAAACAAAATCATCCAATAAAAATACTTTCGAAGCACATACATTCAAACCAATAAGAGGTAAAGGAGAAGAATCAATATGCAAAGGGTTAGACAAACCTTGCACAATCTCTTGTATTATAGAATCCTCTTCATCCTTAAAAAATTCAAGTGAATTACTTACCTCTTGTATATCGTGGTCCTCTATTAAACCTTGCAACCATTCTTCGTCGTTTTCTACCTTAACCAAAGTCTTGGCATCATTATAATCATTGGCAAGTTCAATTGGGTCTTCCACAAAATCAATCAAGTTGGTTTCATCCTCTAGCATCATCTCCTCAACATTCTCATCATCGGAATTGGGCCATTCACTAAAATGATTCTCGTCGGTATAAATTGTAAGATCTTCATGTACGGGTGTTACACCGTTTATAACAATAGGTAAGTCACACCCAATCTCCTCCTTTTGAATAGGTGAAGGATCGTTATTATGATCCGGAGTTGGAATAACTTCCTCATTGTTGGAACGCTCATACACTTCCGCGGACTCATTTCCCTAAGGAATTTTTTCCAAGCACTAAATGCATCATCCTCAAGCTCTACCTTTTGAATAGGTGCTTGATCATTATTAAGATCAAGGCTCGAGTAATCTACACTAGTGTCTTCAAAAGTCTCCAAAGGTTGATCATTTTCAACACAATCATCGATCAAATATTCATTAGGCACATTAGAATAGTTATTGCTTTGATAGCAAAATTCTCTTTATGCGTGTCTCTTCGTTCTTTAAATGCCGTCTCGACGTTGTTGGAGTTGCTCATCCCCTTTTTATCGAGTTGAGTAATTTGTTCATGCATAATTTCTCCGAATTCCTTTGAATTTCTTGTGATTCTTGCAACTTTTGTTGAAGATCCCCAATCATGGCAGACATCTTATCTCGCAAAACTAGAGAATTTCGATCATAAACAAAACTATCCTCCCATCCTTGTGATTGTCCACTTACATACCCGTCATAAGGTTGTTGATATGTATGAGAATATCCATAAGGTTCGTAGGAATTTGATCATAGCCAAAAGATTGGTTTTGATTGTATCCCAAGGATGGTTGGAAGTTGTCATAATGTTGAGGTTGAAAACCGTATTGATTGTTGTAATATGCTTGCTCTTGTCCACCATACATGGAAAACCTGCACTGAAATAAGATTCGCAAAAACTAAGTTAGATACGAAATAGAATCCAACAAAGCAAGAATAAAGCAAAAGAAAAATAAAAACAACTAAAAATCATCCGCCGCTCCACGATTAACGGCGCTAAAATTTGATGCGTGTCGTACCACAACAAATTAATTCAAGATTTTTCCACCTAATTAACAAGTAATATAGTGTAGTCAAGTTCGTTCCCACGAGGAGCAAGAGATTCTAGTTGTAAAAATTGTCACGAAAAGGGGGGGATGTATAAAGTAAAAGAAAATAAACAAAGCAATTAAAAGTTAAAGTTGAAATCAATAAGAGAGACAAGATCAAGGAATTTTTCTTCGTTACGAAACAATGAATCAAGTTATGTTCTTTTCTACTTGTTATTAGTCACAGATTATCACCAACCGTAGGATAGCAGGTCCGCTTAGCTAGCCCCAAAATCCCTAATTTCACCGAGTAATGTGTCCGCTTAGTTATCGATTCTATTCAAAAGAACCACCTTGAGGTTCGCTTACAAGATGTAATTCCTCGAATGCATTAAGATTTATGAATTTAGGTTTAGTACTAGTAGTTAAACTCTTCGCTTGGTTCACTTTCTAACGTTGTTTCTACACACAATTGCTCCACGGAATCCCTCCGCAAGGTCTTGTGTTTGCTACTTATGTAAAGAGTCAAGAAACGATTACTTATCTCCTAACTTTCACTAGCTTTAGATTAAATCGACAAATCAATTTAGTTGGCCACCTAAACAATCTATCAATCAATCATGAATGTCTTTAAGATCATTCCTATTAGTAAAAACAAACGATAATCATGTGAAAAACTTCAAGATAGAATTGAAAACAAAAACTCAAAACATAAATTAAGAACTAGGAATTCATCCTCAATCAATAATAAAATTAGCTACTCATGCTAAAGGTTCACACAAAGAATAAGAAAACAAAAGTGTTGTGTGTGTAGAGATGTGTGTGTAAAAGATGTAGAAAACTTCTCTATTTATAGGCTTCAATATTCTCCAAATCTTCCAAGGAATAGAATCATTTTCCTTTAGCCATTCAATTTCCAAATTCAAGTCTTTCTCAACTCTTCTTCTTCTCTTTCCAAATTTGAGCCAAATTCTCCATCCAATTCCTAGTCTAAGTCTTCACACCCATGAGAGAAGTCCATAGAAAATTCTCGAATTTTTGGCTCACTGGAAAAATGGTATTATGGCCTCTAATCCGACCGAATTCGTCACCGCCGGCCACCCGAAAATTTCTCCGTCAAAGGAATATTCGACGGAATATTCGTCTGGGCCCCACCGTTAGGACTAACGGTCAAAAGTGGTCAAACCGTCAGTCCACCGTTAGTCAATCGGGTCAAGGAAGTTAAGCCAGGATGGTCGAGTCATCATCGATGATAGACACCTTTTTTGTGTCCGAATTGTCCTGTGTGAAGGTATTGTCAACTCGATTTTTGTACTAATATTGTGTTTTTATGTATTTTTAGGTATTTTTGGAAATAAATATTTTTGGAAAATTCAACGAAAAATTTTCGGAACACCCCGGAGGACATTTGATATTCGGACTCCCACATTGGATAAGGGGTAACCCAATTACTAAGGGGCACCCCAAGGAGGCACTGCTATTCGCACCCTGCAAAGATAAGGGGCACCTTCTTCAACCTTTCAAAAACTGGATTTTGGCGGGAAAAATATGTCACGCCGGCGTGATTTTGGTCGGATTTTTGGAGAGATTAAAGGAGACTAAAGGGTAGTCGGAATTGTTTGGGTACCCTTCCCATGGGCTGAAACAGGGATGGTAGATGTAGGATCATAATATCGCAACGTACAAGACTCGCGATTAATAAACGACTGTCGCGAGGCAAATGCAGAGCTAAAATAAACGACGCAATGAATAACGACCTAAGAAAAAACATAAAGAAGACGAGAGACACCCGGCGAGGGTTAAGAAGTGTCGCGAGAGCGAATGTTTGTGCATCCGCGACACTTCGCAGACATTCCAAAAATAAAGGGGAGCTTAGTCATCATCCACTATGTATTACCCTATATAAAGGGGGTAAATGAGTCTGTAGGGGGGATCTTTTTAGAATTGTTAGGCAAGTCATTAGGAGAGAGAAGTTTAAGAGTGTTTTAACTTCTAAGTGTAATTCTATTTTCCTGTGTAAACACTTCATGAATTCAATCAATTAATGTTCTTGATCTTACATCTTCCAATGGATTAATTAGGCAAAATCGAGTAAGGGGTGTAGTGTGGGAAATCCTGCTACTACATATGCGCTAGAAACAGGACTCAGTCTAGAGATTGACGTAGAAATTGGAAGGAATTTGGATTAACAGAAAAAGATTTGGAGAAGATACTCAAGAATTCATTGGAAAAGAAAAATGGCTAGAAGAAGAAATGTACAAGGGCAACCAACGATTGTAAGAAGAAGTGGGAGACTTCTTTGGAGAAAGGAGGAATGAAAATGGAGAGAATCATCAAGGATGAATAGGAGAAATGATGGAGAAGATCAAAATCACCACCAATCTCCCCAAGCAAACACGGCCGAGGATTATGATAGAGTAAGTGTACATACTTGGAGATCCGATTCAAGACGAGAGAAAGAGGAGCAAAGCCAGTTGGTGAACAATGGACAAGGAGGAGGAGAGCAAGAAATGAATGGAGAAATGAATCCAGTAACGAAGAAATCGCAAAGATTAGAAAGATTGAGACAAACAATACACGAGGAGAGACGGCTAGAGGCAGAGGAACGAGCAAACTTGACAAGACAGAATCATGAATTGAGGATGGAAAATATGAGGTTGCAAAATAGAGATCTAGAAGTAGCGTGAGATCAAGTTCAAGATCGAATGGAGAAGAAAGAAGGAGAGTTTTACCAACAGTAAAGCACCGCTTGAAGAAACACAAAATCCGAATATAGAGCATGGCGAGAGAAGAGAAGAAATAGAAGATCGTTATATTCCTCAAATTTCAAAATCTTCAAAATGAGCGGAATAGGGAAAATCAAGGAAACATGCAACTCCAAGAACCGAATGACCCAAATTGGCCAAGGAGAATAATCTTGCACGGAGAGAAGAATCGAGAAGAAACCGAGAGATCGGGGATGACATTGAGAGACACTACATTGAACAAGCGCGGCTAGCTCGCGAGAGAGAGAGGCTAAGAGAAGAAATGGAAAATCAAGAGATGGAGGAGGCAATCCCAAAATAACCATGATAACCGCGAAAGAAGAAAGGGAACAGATCGTACTAATAGAAATATTAATAAAGAATATGAGAGGGCGCAGTGAGAGCCGAGAGACAAACCAAGAAGAGAGAACAACCGATATAATGGCGTGCGGATCAAGAAAGAAACGAAGAAGAGCGTCGCGGGAAAGGAGAGAAGAAAATAACGAGCAAGAAGGTCAAAACAGCACGAGCGAAGAAGGAGAGAAGCGTGAGCTAAAAAAGACCCGAGAGTCAAATTCTGAGGCAAATGAACAAATCTTAAGAGAATTGGGTACTGAAATGAGAGGATTGCTTTGAACAATAGAAGGGAAGGAGGAAGGAAACAATTGACGAAGCCATCGCAGAGCTGCGAAGAACCCCTTCACGCTAGAAGTGCGGATGGGAGGAATACCTCCTAAGTGCAATCTCCCTGCATTAACAAACATCTTCGATGGAACAACTTTTGTGCGACAAAGATATCAAGGCCTATATGAGGTGTATGTTGCAATGGGAGAATCATGATGCTATACTTGTGTAAATATTTCGTCAAGCCTAATTGGAGAAGCACTAAAATGGTTTGAGGGTCTACCAAGGAACACAATCACATCATTTAATCATTTACAAGCCACATTCCTAGGAGCATACATAAGTAACAACTCTTCACGACTGTGTATTGAAGATGTATTCGGGTTGAAACAAAGGGTTGGCGAGAGCTTAAGGCAAGGACAATAAGATGGAGAACCATGTGTAGTGAAATGGCGGGACGGGTTGAGGAAAGATATCTCATCCTCTCATTTGTGAATGCTCTCTCGCGACTAACTTGTTATACATTCAAATTTTTAGAGTCAAAAATACAATCACGATGGCAGAATCAAGAGAATTACAGGAAGAATATATCGCCTTAGAAGAAAGACAAGAATGAAATGAATTCTTATCCAGCCGCGAACACAAACTCGAATGTCGCGAACGCAAGCTTGTTACCTCAGCTCATCAATACAAAGGGCGAGCACTTCGCAAGGACAAGAAGCAGGAAGGTCGATGAGAGACAAATTAAGATAGTAGCTATGGGAAGCCATGACCAGGAGGAATTTGAACAAGAAAGGAACTACTATAACCCGTAACAGCAATAATAAGATTCAGAGGCTAGATCACGAGCAAGAAACTTATGGTGGACGAAGGCAATATAACCATGGAGGGCAGAGAAGCCGCAGAATAGTATGGGAACCAATTAAGATGCCTCCACTGAATGCTAGTGGGAAAAGATCTGGGAGGCTATACTTGTGATGGAAGATGTACCAAGACTCTGGAACGCGGGGATGGAACCACCACCAGAGACGAAGTCATGAGTTTTGTTCTTACCATCGCTTCCATGGACATCGAACAAACGACCAGAAACGTAAAGAGAATTATTCTCAGATGATTGATCAAGGGAAACTGAATCACTTTCTAAAAGGAGAAGAAAAAGGCGGACATTACCACCACCACCGTAAATGCACAGTAATGTCGGCGAAAGGAAAGGAAACATTTGTGATAGAAATCGGAACGAAAGCCAAAAATTTAAATTGCAACTCTATCGTCCACTCTTATCGCACAATCGAAGATTTTCATGACAACGTGCTCGTGAGAGTCTTTGCGAGAGATGCTTTGATGATAAAGAAATAATGAGTCATGAACGACGCAGTTAGAAAAGTGGCACTCAAGACTATTTCTTTCTCTCGCAGATGAAGTGCCAAAAGGAAGAGAAACACATGATAGCCCGTTGGTTATAAAATTAGAGATTAACCCGAAACCAATTGATGGAGAAGATGATGAAGCGTGCTTGTTGGGCGATCAACCAATCCTAATCGACACCTAAGTTCGGTAAATATTCTCTTTTACCATACTTACAAGACGATGGGAGGAAAAGATGAGGATTTGATCCCCTCAACATACAAGATATATGGCTTTAATGGCACTGCAAACAAACCAAAGGGAGAGGTTCACATGAGAATACCTCTGCAGGATTATCAATCGATATCTTATTCTCGTGGTTGATGTGGAATCTCCATATAATGCTGCCATTGGGAGGCCATGGCTTCATGAAATCTTGGGAGTCGCATCAACATATCATCAATGCATAAAATTCCCACATCCAAATGGCATTGGTATTATACAGGGAGATTGGAAGGAGTCACAAAGCAATGTCATGAGGTCGATGTAGAAAGTCAAGAAAGGAATGCCAAAAGAAAGGGTTGGAAGCAACATGTGAGAGATGAGCAGAAAAAGGAAAAACCGATGGTAGATGTTATAGAAGTAAGGACCGAACATACCTCGCGAGGTGAATGCCTAGAAAGAGACAGCGAATTTTATGATAATAAAGGAGCGAAGGATATGAGGAACAAAAGGCATAAGAAGTGAATAGTAAACAAAAGCAGGAGGAAAAGTAGCAATTGAAGTAATGATGTGCGAGAATCTTGCAGTCAAGGGTAAATGAGAATTCGATTAAGAAAGAGATAAAGACACAACAAATGAAATGGAATTTGGCTTAATACTTCGCAAACAAATATTAACAAATAATGAAACATGAATGATTGAATGATTGAATGATTTAACAAAGATGAATGAGTAAATGAATGGGACGAACCTTTATGGCGTACACCCTAGTTCGCGAATAACATTTCGTAAGAGGCAAATGTAAGACCTAAAGTGCGTCATATAAGGGGTATCTCTCGACATGGCTCGGGGGAAGGTTACACCGCTCCCGAAGCCGAGTCATGAAAATTTGGGGCCCATGAAAGCCTATCCTAAGAGGTACCTTGGATTCCCAACTATATATGTAGGTTATACCCTGGTTGGGCGACCGAGGGTCTCTTCTCAGAGTCTTCTGTATGCTCAAGGCGCCGAGGCACACGGTTGAGCCGAGTGCCCGGGATGGATGAGCCTACCCCGCCATTCTTGGCAAGTCTTGGCATATGTTGCACTCCGCCCAAGAAAACTCCACTTAGGGTGCAGTCTCGTAACCATAAACCATATAGGTATAAGGGATAAGAGGCTGCAAAACAATCAGTTGTTGTTAAGACCTAATGGGAGGAGCTAGTCTTGTATGGCCGATGTTTCGCCTCCTTGAAGGGGCAACCTAGGAGATGATAAGGGCGACGCTCTCCATTAGGGGGGGTGTCAAAACAGACGCAAATGTCATGAGGTTATGTTCTCGCAAGAGAATTTAGGCTCGTCATATTTGTGCAATAATCCTGCAGAGGCAATAATACTAACGCGAGGGTAAGGCGAGATCAATGGGTCTTTACATGAAAGTGTACGGACGTCCTGCGATTTCGTCAGCTCGACGGCAATGTCATGGGGCTATGTGTTCGCAAGGATATATAGGCCTGTCATATTGTCGCAACTAAAATATCCCTGCAGAGGCAAAAATACTTGAAAATGATAAGGCAAGATCAATGGGTCCTTACATGCAAGTGTAAAGACGTCCTGCGATTTTGCCGCAATGAAAGGTGGCGGGGAAGACCTCTAATTAGGGAGGTCTGACTTGGAAGACCACACAAAAATGATAAGGCAAGGTCAATGGGCCATTGCATGAAAGTGTAAAAGGCGGCTTACGACCTTGTCGCAACGATATATTTCAATAACAATAAAATAATTATTCAACAACATACATGATGACAACTAAAATCTTCCATCCAAGATAAATAACAAGAGGCAAGTATGGGAATGGAAAAGATGAAATATTGTTATTCATCTTCCGATGAAAGAGTTATACATCAATAATGTTAGCCAATTATATTACAAGGAAGAACTACCAAAAAAGGGGAAGTGAAGATTGAATTCGAGAGGGGAAAATCCAAGAAATACACTATAATAAGAATACGAAATGTACACAGATATTACAAGCGAAAAAGAAAACAAAAAGAGTTATCTCTTTGGCGATTCTTCTTCTTCATCCGATTCTTCATCGATTATTCTCATCGCTCGCTAATTTTCTTCTTCACTGACCCTCGCTATCGAAACATCCGAGACAGTGATTCTCAGAACCTTTTCAAGGAGACAGGGATATGAATGCAGAGGGATATTGTGGTCCTTACAAACATACTCCATGCCTCATTGCGAAAAACGAACAAAGATCATTGCTAAAGTTCTCCACTGTCGTTAGAAATTGTTTCTTTCAACTCGGAATATCTATTCTCGCGAAGGGAGAGATTCTTTGCGAGATGTTCTTTTTCGGTTTCGAGTTCTTCAATTCTCGCTGGAAAATTCCCTGCGAGTTGTTCTTTTTCAGATTCAAGCTCTCTAATTCTAACCTGAAGCTTCTTCCCCGCATTCGCAAATAAGAAATAACAAGTTAACAATTTACAAGCAATACTACGAAATAAGAAGCAATAAGGTATAATAAGCAACCTTCTCTCACGATATCATATCTTTAACCAAGGAAGTATGCTCGTGAAGACTAACATCAACACCTAGGTTATTTCCGGGCATTATCTAAAACTTTCGCAGCCCAGTGAATCTGTCGTCACCGTTTATAACAAGGAGAGAACTAATTTGATCTTCTCGCTCACTAAGCAAGGAATTCTGCGAAGCAATTCATCTCGCTCAATTTGTAATTCAAGGAGAGATTTTGAAATTTTGCTAATGCCCGTGCACCATTATTAGCAATGCGATCTTTATCATCTATATGGTCACTAATTTTCTTCCTCAAAATTTTGGTTTCTTTATGGGACTCGAGAAACATTCGTTTAAATTGGTTGGCAGCACTTAAACCGCATCTATGCTCAATTTCTAAAAGACGATATTTGGTCCAAGTTCATTTAATGAAAGAGAGTTAATTCATTCGATGAACTACTTAAAGAGTTGTTGAGGTGAGCGAGAAGAAGATTATTATCCATAGGATCGGGAAATGTATGGAGAAGAATAGCCTCACTCTGGAGAGAGATTATATACATCTGCGAAAGTAATAAGTTAGGTAGCAATATGCGTAGATAAAATAAAAATAGTAAAAGGAGGTAAAATTTTATACCATAAAGTTGCTGATTGGCGTTTTGAAGAGTGGACACCTTATCCTTTTGGGAGTCAAGTTCGGTGTTTAACTTTTGAATTCTCTCGTCTTTATCGCGAGATGACGCAGCCTTCTCGGTCTCTAATTCTTGAATCTTCTTGCTCAATTGCAAATTCTTCTTTTCAAGATTGTTGCGTCTTCTCTCAAGATCCGAGGCAACTACAAAGGAAGTTCTTCCAACCTATAAAAGAAGATAGAAAAATCATTAAAACATATATATATACTTAAACAATTTAAAGTTAGCAGGAAGTATGACCGTACACATACTCCCAAGTGCATTCAAAAGGTCGTGAGACACAACTCTGAGACTCCATCAATGAATTATTGCCTTCCAAGAAAGACATTACACACGTTTGCGAGAGCCCCGCAAAGAGAAGCTAGGGAGCATCTCCCATTCCTTGGAAACACCGAGAAGATGCTAGATAACCGATCCATAGAAGAATCGGTCGATGGAATCTTCTTGGCAAGAGAAGGATTCGAGTCATGGTTATCCTCGTCGAAGATTCAGAGCTTGAGTTAAGGCGAGAAGAGGATTGGACCTTTCGCTTCTTAGTTAAGGGGGCAGAAGATTTACCCTTGCGAGCGACAATTTTACCCTTACTTTTAATCTTCGCAGCAATAGTTTCTTCAACTCCAACCTTCGCATACGCGTAAAGATAAGAAACAGAGGCAACAATATTGTTTTAAATAAGAAGAAAGGAAGTGATTCTTACTTCACTCGTAAGCGATCGAAGCAATGTCGAGTATCCTCCGACTGATCCTTTTTGTAGCTTCTTCTCAACCCGGCTATCCGAAAGATTTCACAAACTCAAACAATTATAGAAAGAAAGTTACTGAAAGCCAAATTTGAAGTCTGAAACATACCTCTTTCTTCTTCTCAGGCCATTTGAATTCCCAAGGATGATACCCTGCGAGATTCGCAGAAGAACGTCTTGAGCCGCGATATAAGGACCATTTAAAATCAAGGGTACAACCCACCATTTCTCATCTTTGGAGTGGCGAGGAGTAGTATTATTACCCGGTGCCAATCAATATCCCGCATGAGCAATTTATCCTCGAGACATTATCCTTTTCTTCAGCGAACGCCCCGGCAGAGATTTCACATTCACCATAGTTATCACTGCGAATTTTCAAAAAAGTTTTCCACACAAAGTGTATTTCTCAACAGCCTATTTCCAAGTCTCGAATTTGGGATTTCGACAGAGTTAGAGTATAAAGATCCTTTGCCTGCACCGCGGTTCGCGAACTCAAGCATCATGCGAATACAATCGCCACTTAATTGATAAACAGCCCGAGAGAATTTTTCATGGGCCAAAATTTCATAAAATAAAGGCAACTCAGGATTGTACAAGGGAATAGGAAGTCCCGCGAGAAGCTCGACCGAGCGAGACTATAATCTTTTGATCATCACATTGATGATCAGAGAAAAGCTTTGCAGAAAGAATAGATGAAGGTTCTTGATCAGGAATGGTTGACAGAGTAAAACCCTTCTCGAGCAACTTCTTGTTGAACTTCTTCAAAAGAAGTTTTGTATGCACGATCGATGAAAGCCATTTATCAAAGCATGGGAATGGATGGAAGATTGGAGATTAAGATCATGCGCTAGAAAGGATGAAGAAAAGATTTGCAAGAGAGGAGCGCAATTCGGAGGAGAGAGTCAAAGAAAGGTTGCAGAGAGAAACTAAAGAATGAAAAGGAGGGGAAAAGAAAACTATATATAGGGAAAAAAGATCCTCGAGAAAAACGAGGTCATTTAATGCGAAGAGACATGAATGGTCAAGAATAAGCGGTTGAAAGAGACGTGTCAAGAAAAGACATTAATAATCAAAATCCGTGTAAAAGTACAAAAACTGAAACGGATAAAGATAAGCAAGTGTCATGTCAAGAATATTATAAAAACTTTTATGATACTCCTCCCCTCGCAGGAGAAGTATGAGGAGTGATGGGAGACGATACTTCGTATATATCTCAAAGAAGCTTCGGAACTTCGCAAAAGAATAGAGGCAAGTACGTACTTTTCAAGTCCAGAGATTCTTCCTTCGCTCGTTCCTTCATCAACAAAAATCAAAGATTGCTACACATAACACATTTTTCCTTAAAGATCGCTCTTCAAGCAATATTTAAGGAAAAGAGGCAAGATGTAGGATCATAATATCGCAACGCATAAGACTCGCGGGATTAATAAACGACGCCTGCCGCGAGGCAGTCGCAGGAGCTAAAATAAACGACGCAATGAATAACGACCGGCAAAACATAAAGAAGACGAGAGACTCGGGCGAGGGTTAAGTGTCGCAGAGCGAATGTTTGTGCATCTCATAGCGACACTTCGCGAGACATTCCCGAAAATAAAGGGGAGCTTAGTCATCCACTATGTATTACCCTATATAAAGGGGGTAAATGAGTCTCTGTAAGAGAGGGGATCTTTTTGGAATTGTTAGGCAAGTCATTAGGAGAGAAAGTTTAAGAGTGTTTTAACTTCTAAGTGTAATTCTATTTTCCCGTGTAAACACTTCATGAATTCAATCAATTAATGTTCTTGATCTTACATCTTCCAATGGATTAATTAGGCAAAATCGAGTAAGGGGTGTAGTGTGGGAAATCCTGCTACTACAGAGAGGTGCTGGTTTCGGTTAAAATTGACCAGAAAATTCACGAGAAGAAAACAGGCAACACGTACGCGAAGAAATATTCACGAGATTACAAAGGATTTGGACGTGCAAGCTTGTGCCTGGAGTGTTCTAAACTGAATTAGAGACGTGTAGAATGCAAATAAGGATGGTTCACAGAAATAAGATCGCGTGCAGGAGCAAAAAAGGGAAAAAATATTTCTCGTATCAAAGTAGTAATGGAGGATTATTCCTGGCGTAAATACGGTGATTCTTAGGCCCCGTCGAGTATAAAAGGCTTGTGGGTTCATAGAGAGATGGGGGAGGTGTTATAACGCAAGAAGAGCCGAAAATCAAAGTTCTGAGAAGACCATTCTCTCGCCGCTTCCCTCAAGAACACGAAGAACGGACCGCCAGAAGCAAATGTTTCTTCTGAAAGGTCTCACGACACAAAGCCGAGGGTCAGTAATACGGAGGGGCAGACGTGCGAGACAGACGCACTTATTCTCTATCGTAGTTTGTAACAAGTGTTTGCAACATCTATAATCACAAAACCCGATTTTCATCTTATTCTCCTTTGTTCATCATTTGTAAACCATTTTTGAGCAATAATAATGAATTTTGAGCGTGTTTCCAACATGATGAGCTGAACCCATCACTGGGACGACGGGGGAAGCTGTTTTGCACCCATGTGGTAATTCTATTTAATTCCTTTATGACTATTTGCACTATTATAATTGATTTATGATTTTTATTGATTATTTGTGAATTAGTTAGATGTCGCATGCTTAGTCTTAGGTACTTTAGATGCGCCATGCTTGTGAGTTACATATAATTCTTTATAAAATCTACCTTGGCAAAGAATTAGAGTCAATATTTGTACTTTATGAGCCTTAATTGTCCTAATTAATAGATGAACCGCATGAATGTAAGAATTGGTGGAATCCCGAGTCCCGTAATCTCTCTCCATCTTGTGACATAAATTGTATATATTCTTTATATTTATTATTTTTCTTTATTAAATCCTAGAACCGATTTCATCAAGTCCGAAGTGAACGACAACCTTACTACCACTTTCTACAACATTATTGAGTCACATCAATTTTTGGCGCGCGACGACGCTGACTTGTGTATAGATTTGTTTTTAGGTTTTTATTATTTTATTTTTATTATTATTTGTTCCTTTTTTCGCGTTTTGGTTTTTTCTATTTGCTTTGAGACTTGGTGCGGAGCTTATATAAAAGAGAAAGTGTTGAAAAGTAAAGTGAAGCCAAAGAAAGAAATAAGAGAGAAAATCCAAAGGAGTGAAGAGGAAAATTTTGTATATAGTGTAATTAATTTTTTATTTTTAGAAACTGTAATTAGGTAAATATCTTTGTAATTTTTATTTTCTTCTTAATTTTGGACTTCTTAATTTTGGACTTTATTTTTGACCGACATTTTTTTTAAACCCTAAGGAAGGGTTATTTAAATACAAACCGCACAGGAAGGACGAGCGATTCACGAGCCGTCTCTACTTGGTTCGTACATGACATAGAGTCGTGGCCCGAGTCGACTTCAATCTGTTCATCCCCTGCCCGAACTAGAGGTAAGAATTCTAAACACCCGCGAATCCCCGTCGGCGGGTTTACTTTGGATGATTTTGTATGCATATATGTTGAGGTATTGAAAACGGCCGCTTTAAATTCCTAGTAAAGGGCAAGGACCGGCCATACAAGATAAGGGTTCGGATTTCATCACCGTTCTCTTCTTTGCCCGCCTTAGAAAACGAAACCAAACACGAACCTAAGCTTAAAATACCGACTAGAACGAGACCGATAGGGTAACGAGCTTAATAGGAAAGTCATTCTTGAAAATATTGGTTACTCTTAAAGCATACTTCAAGTTCATGATGGTTTTACTGTGAGTTGAATGCGTGACTGCGCCGCCTCTTGTAATGCGGTGAGGCCTTGGGTATCAAAGCTCCACGCAGCTTCCCTCGCCTCTATTCAACTTACTTAAACTCGGATTGATTCCGAGGGGTTTGCTCGATTGTAACGAATTCCCTTTTTCGAAGGATTAGAAGCTGTCTAGAAACAATCTAAGTGGAGCCATCATGCTTTTTGTTTGCTAGAAATCGCAGGTTTGTTTTGGTCGAGTCAGCCTTGTTTGTGTTTGTATAGAATTCCTTGCAGTTAGGATGTCAAACCGGTATAGCCAATACAACGAATATCCAACTCGAACAATATGGACATTACTACTATGACCATAGTGTGAATAGTGGTTGGGAACGCCAACCTTTTGAAGGTTATGGGACACACCATGGTGAGCCCAATTACTATCCACACGCCACACCTGGTCGTACGAGCAAAATTCCTCTCTAATAGAGTCAACACGTAAACCGAGACGACACGTAAGTTTGCAAAATGAATAACTTAGTTATGGATGAAAGGATTGCAACGAGTGAAATTTCTTTCCTAGATTCAATAAGGAAGTGTGAGTCGAGTCACGACATACATTAAAGAAGTCATGTGAGTCGAGTCACGATACCATAATGAAGTCTTATGAGTCGATTCGAAAGCTTTGTTTGAGGCCCCGAACTGAACCGCTCGAGATAATCTTAGTGTTTCAATAGTACCCCCGAAACGAGGATAGTTATTTACATAATCAAGATGATGAGGATAAAATTGGTAACACTACTTGTCTAGATGAGGTTCAACCATTTTCATATTATTATAATGATGATTATGATGAGGATAGTGTTGATGAAGAATTTGAAATAAATAGGCATAGTGATCAGAAATTGTTACCCCAATTGAGCTTTATAACGATAATATTATTTCTAGTTCAAATCCAAATAATTTTAATAATTATTCACCTATTCAAAAGGATGAGGATTTGACTAGAGATACCCCTGTTTTAGACGATGTAGTATTTCCTTTTGATTACGAAGCCAATGATGGTTTAGAGGAACGAGTATGTTTTGAGTCTAGCGATTTAGAAACAATAGACTTAGAAAAAGAAAATGAACTCGTAGATATGAGTGAGGATGTACCTCACTTAGAAGAATCAATTGACCATTTTCGTGAATCGATGACCTTGAAATTAGGGAAGTTGTGACTAGTCTTTCTAGAGACACCTAAAAACTCTAAGTTTGGGGGTGATTATCATTCTCCATGTGCTTTAACTCTTAGAAAAGTCCCTAACTGGGACTTGACATATGTACCTCAACCATTTTAAAAGATTATCTTCATACACTTTTTCCCCGAACCTAGTTGTGTCCATAAAGAAGTTCACTTATTAGAAACCCATCCTCCGGTAGATGTGGTTAACCTGTGCTATGATACCACAATTGACTTTGTTTTCCCACCAAATATTTTTCAACCAATTGTGGGAACGTTTAAGTTTCAGATGTGTCAATTATTAAGTTTTGAGACTAAGCCTAAGTACTTTAGGAAGCTAGTACCGACACATTTGCTTAAGATTGACCGCATGTTTCATCGTGGTCAATTATGTGAGTCAAAACTGATTGACCGCATGCAGGGAGAAGTGCGTTATTAGAGTTGCTGATCAATCATTAGTGGAGACTACCCGTATTCATATCATGTGAGGCACCGACCAGAAATTTTCCATCTACTAAAGAGCGTCTTTTGAGTGTGTGTCACCGTACGTAAATTCCGGGTAGAATGGTGAGCTACCCAACCTCCCACCAATAAAGCACTACTCTTTGATCTCTTGAGTGCTAATTTTGTCAATCATGAGGGTGATGTCCATGGATGAAAGCTTCCTTCTTGTAGTTCGATTTGCGCTTAGCACCATTCTCTCTCTCGACAACAACGGATCCATAGAAACACTCTCATCATCAACAAGGAGCGACACCAAAATCTACAAGGAAAGTTGGAAAAAGTTTAAGGTTTACAAGCAACGGAACGAAAAAGAGCAAATTTCATATTCAAGTAAAGCAACATACAAAGTGCAGATTTTTACATATATGTTGAAGACTTACAATACAATGAGGTAATTTTATATTCAAGTATGAAGACTTATTCATGAATGCGAAGAAAATTAAAAGGTGAAATTTTTTGAAGTACGATACAAGTTGTGAAGAATCAAGTGGTAAAATACTTCTCCCACGGCCATGGTTTATTTTTGTATTTAATTTCTCTTGTTTCAATTTAAAAAAAAAAAAAAAAAAAAAAAAAAGAGAGAAAAACAAGAGAAATATTTGTTCTTATTTAATGAGCCGGGGGGAAGGAAAATTTATAAGGAAGTTTCAAGCGACAAGGATTTCAAGGTAAAGAGTTATAAAATGTCAAGGATTTATGAAATTCGAGGGTTTATCATCAATAGTTGAAACCGAAGACGAGGACCATGAAGATCAAGATAAGGAGCGGAAGACGTTTCTCTTGATGCCGTGAGAGTGGTGTTATCATAATTGGCGATCGGATGTGAAGGTGAGTAAGTAATCTCATCCTCGATAAAAATGGTTGATTTCCTTTCTTAGAGATCGATCGAGAAAAATGGTTTTTTAAAATATTAAAAGATGTGGGTTTTTAAAAAATATTTCTGAAGTTATCCTTCCCACCATTCAACGTGTTGCAGGATTTCTCTCTTCGTTCCTACCCTTTTATGTGAGAACCATAAAAAGCTGTCTTTTGAGTGCAATTATCATAAAATCCTTTTGGTGAGGTCAAGTCGAGGCGAAATGCTTATTGATCGTTTCTCAAACATGCATTCTCTCATTATGGTGTGGTTATTTCTCACTCAACATTTAAGAATGAGAATATGTTCTTTGGTATTTCTAACTTCTTATTACTAGCATGCAGAAATTTCTGTCCTCATAACTCTTTGGATGCTTGTGACGCTTGAGCGCTTTGAAGTTGTGAGTTTTTAGTTTGATTTGCTCGAGGACTAGCAAAGTCTAAGTGTGGGGGAATTTGATAGGTGTAGAATACACCTAATTTAGTATCTAGTAGTTTATGCTTTCTTTGCTATTTTTCTTGTAAATTAGGTATTTTACGCTTGTTTTGAGTTTTATAGTTACTTTGGAGTCGCACGGAGGAAAAGAAGAAGAAATCACTCAATTTGAGCAAAAGGGTAAAATTGTCATTTCACGAAGGAGGGAATACTATATGGAGCCCAGCCAAGGTTAAGGGGAGGTAAAAGAGGTGTCCCTTATCCAAAAGAAGGGAGTGAAAATAGCACATTTTGGGTGTACTAATGGTGGGTGTCTGAATCCACACACACCCTAAACCCGTAGACCCATACCCGCATTCTGGGATCCATACCCGCCCATTTAACTTAAACCTAAATCGAGAAAGAGTTATTTCTCTTCAATCATTCTTCACTAGTTCACCTGAGAGTTAGAAAAAAACACGCCATGGTCTGCTGTTAGTCGAGGAAATCGAAGACGAGTTCGATCCGGAGGCGATGGAAGAACTTGCCGCTGTGAGCTCGGGGAGAAGATGAATCGAGATTCGAAGGAGAAATCGAGAGATTTAAGAAGAACGACACTTGTGATGAAGATGGGTTTTAAATCGAGTTGAAATCGGAGGAAGGATTTATGAGTCGGTCTCTGAACCGATAGAACAGGGTATGATGTCAGCATTGGTCGAGAAATCGATGGAGGAAGATGGGTTCGAATCGAGAATTCCTATGGTTGAATTAGAAGAAGAATCAAATGAGCTTTGGATCTGTTTGTGTTGGCAGTGATGGTGGCCAATGATGGGATGAGAAGCAATAATGAGAAGATGGGTTTGATTCAAGGGTTTCTTGTTATGCTCCGAGGTCGGTCAAGAATAATCGGAAGATGGTGGTCATTGTAATGGGTGAGTTTAACAAAGTGCAGTCTAGGCTTTGATCCGGTGGTGATTGAGGTGAGGCCGGTGGCGTGAGAGCTTGGCGAGTGACTTGAGGATGTGGTGATAATGAAGCAAATTGTTGTGTTGGTGATACAGCAGAAATGAAATTGCAGTGTTGGCTTGGGTCTGTGTGTTAATGGGTGTCTTTGGTGATGGTGTTGAGGGCAAATGAAGATGAGATTTGGTGGTTGCGGAGACAGAACTTGCGGCTCGGGTGGCTCGAGTGGGAGTGCAACTCGGACATTTCGAGCCATAGTTGATCTTTGTCACTTGAATGGCGAAAGGATATAATGTTGATGGCAATGCGGGGTGCTTTCCGGGGGATGGTGTCGAGTAGAGAGGCTGATCTTGTTGTTGCTTGTGTTGTTACGAGCAAATGAAGAGTGAGGTTGTTGGTGGTATTAAGGCCTGGGGTGAACCGAGAGATTGTGTTGGTTGTGCTTGCCAGGAGCTGAAAGAAAGATGCTGCAATTGGTATTGAGTCTCAAAGGCTGAGAAGAAGGGAAGAAATGGCATAGCAGGTGTTAATCCCATTGGACTGAGATGAATCACAGGGATTGAAATGAGTTGTACACAGGGCCATCATGGCTGAAGCACAATCATTGTGCATCACAAAGATCCGGCCAGCAAGGTTGCAATGGCCTCATGCAAGACCGAGTTGGATCATTGAATCGCCTTGACTCCAGCTTGACCAGTTGGATCGTTGACTAACGGTTTGACTTTTGACCATTAGTCCTAATCTGGTGGACCCACGGAATATTCTGTTTAATATTCTCTTGACTTAGAAATTTCCAAAGCGGCCGGCGGTGACGTTTTCCGGCCAAATTCGGCCCACAATCCTGATTTTCCAGAGCAAAAATTCTGGAATTTTCTATGGACTTCTCTCATGGGTGTGAAGACTTGGGCTAGGAATTGGATGGAGAATTGGACTCAAATTTGGAAAGAGAAGGTGGAAGAGTTGAGAAAAGCTTGGATTTGGAAATTGAATTACAAAAGGAAAAGGATTCTACCTTAGAAGATTTGGAGAATATTGAAGCCTATAAATAGAGAAGTTTTCTACAACTTCTACACACCTCTCTACACACACATCACTTGTGTTTTTGCTTGCTTTTCTAAGATTTTTCTTTTAATTACTTGTGTGAATTTGAAAATTCTTCTTTTAATTATTATTATTTGTGTGAATTTCAAAAACATGAGTAGCTAATTTTCTTATTGATTGAGGATGAATTCCTAGTTCTTAACATGATTTGAGTTTTTGTTTTCAATTCTATCTTGAGATTTTTCACATGATTATCGATTGTTTTTACTAATATGAGTGATCTTAAAGACATTCATGATTGATTGATAGATTGTTTGGAGTGCACGCTAAATTAATTTGTTAATTGATCTATATCTAGTATAAGTTAGGGAATACGTAATCGTTCTCGACACTTTACACAAGTAGAAAACACGAGACCTTGGAGGATTCCATGGAGCAATTGTGTGTAGAAACAACGCTAGAAAGTGAACCAAGCGAACCGAGTTTAACTACTAGTACTAAACCTAAATTCATAAATCTTAATGCATTCTGGAATTACATCTTGTAAGCGGACCTCAAGGTGGTTCTTCCGAATAGAATGTGATAACTAAGCGGACACACTTGTTACTCGGTGAAATTAGGGATTTTGGGGCTAGCTAAGCGTATCTGCTATCCTACGGTTGGTGATAATCGTGACTAATAACAAGTAGAAAAGAACATAACTTTAATCATTGTTTCTCAGAACGAAGAAGGATTCCTTGATCTTGTCTCTCTTATTGCTTTTATCTTTCAACTTTCGATTTTAATTGCTTTGTTTATTTTCTTTTGCTTTTTACACCCCCTTTCGTGACAACTTTTACAACTAAGATCTCTTGCTCCTCGTGGGAACGAACTTGACTTCCATTATATTATTTTTAATTGAGTGGAAATATTGAATTAATTTGATTGCACCTACGACACGCATCATTTGGTCCATGCTATCCTCTCCTCTCTTGTGGTTAGCACTTTTTGATCAGATGACCATGAGCTTATTCCTGTTTCTTGCTATATGATTCTTCGAGGTGACTAATCCTTTCCAATGTCTCGTTTGAAGACTTTAAACTTAGCACTTCTTGGGAGGTAACCCATGCTCTTGCAACACGGTAATAACCTTCCTTAACTCTTTTACTTCAAATGGTAACAGTTTCTCCTTGTTCATGCTTTTAATTTTATCTTTAGAACATTGAGGACAATGTTAGATTTAAGTTTGGGGGTATGGGAGAAATTTTTAGTTGCATTTTTAAACTCCAGAGCCTAGAAATTTATGCGTATTAAGGATGGCACTAACCAATCTAAGTGGATGGAAGCATTTTGGTTGTAGGAGTTGAGGAACTAATCGATTAGATGGCAACATCTAAAGAGTCTATTCATAAAAGCACGAGTTCGGGTGTTAGAAATAACATGATAGTTTCACCAATCTCGTTGAGTCCTTTTCCTTCTATTTTTATTTTGTTTCGTTTTTAAACTATGTTTCTCTAAGTGATTAGGTGGGGCCCACGAATCAAGTTGTTACCGATGCTAGGGTGAATTAGAGTGATTGAGATACCAAAAAAAAAAAAAAAAAAAAAAAAAAAAAAAAAAATAAAAATAAAAAAATAATAAAAATAAAAAAAATAAAAAAAGAAAAGAAAAAGAAAAAAGAAAGTGAGACCAGACCATCTGAACAACCGGAATAAATTCAATAAAGTCGACCACCTGGAACCCTTGTATATGCCCGGTTGTGTTGACCTAGATTTAGGATTATCGACCACGGTTCCCTTGTAGTATACCAAATGTTGATATTAGTCCGACTAGTATCTCAGTCCATTAGGATAGGTTCATTTTGGCGAGGCCTTGGATTGGATATATGGAAACATTGATCACTTAGTAAAACATCAAAACCATCTATGTTTTTCTCTATATCCATCTTCTTGATCTATCCATGTGATTAGTTTTGACTCCGGTATTGATGTCCATAAAGGCGACTATATCCGAGTAGAGCTCTGTCACTTTATATGAATTTTAGTATGCTTGAGTGCAAACTCGTGTCAAAGAATTGGAATTTCGCATCGGGTACTTCCTCCCGTATTCAATAAGTATGCCAACCAAGGAGATTCTTTAGTGCCTTCCAAGGTTTTGCGAGATAGCTAGGGTATGGAGTAAAAGGTTTTGTGGGTACACCTCTAAACCCTCCAGACAACACTCCGCCACTAGGGCCACCTAGGGGTTCAAATGATTTTTAGAATAAATTTGCTCGAGGACTAGCAAATAATAAGTTTGGGGGTATTTGATAGACACATTTTTGTGTCTGAATTGTCCTCATTGTCTCTATTGTTGGTCTCGATTTGTACTAATTTTGGTGTTTTTATGTGTGTGTAGGTGTTTTTGGAGAAATACACTTGTGCGGAAAAAGTTGCTCAAAAGTGTTATTTGGACCCTGGAGAAAAGTGATAAAGGCACCCTCAATTTGGATAAGGGCACCCTGCACCCAAGTCGATAAAGGCGCCCATGTTTTGGATCGGGGCACTTCATCCTCTCCATTTCAAATTTGGTTTTGGCGGGAAAGTTTTTAAGCATGAACCGACATTCTTGGTTCGAGCTTTGGAGTTGTTTTAGAAGCGATTCAATGGGTCAAACTTCGGGGATGGTCTTTTTGGGCTTAACGGACTTGGTGAGTGTATTTTGTTCGATCAATTTGGTTGTATAATCCACACGAAGAGAATGAGGTGCGTGTGCAAGGGAGGAGTTATTCACGGGATGACAAGTAGATACGTGTGTTTGGACGCTGGCATAGCATGGAGAAGTAAAAAGGAAGTTTCAAAGACTATCAAACACTGGGAAGTTAATTCAGGAAGAAATCTCGTGGTCGTCAAGAAAAATATTTTCCAAGTAAATGAAAATATTCCGGAGTAATGAGCGAAGATTCTTGTCCAAATTGAGTATATAAAGGTTGTCAGGGTCGATAATAAGAGGTACGGAGAGTTTGGGAGGATTTGGTACGCTTCAAGAGCTGGAAAATCAAGTTTCGAAGAATCGAGTTCTCACGTCGCATCTCTCAAGAACACGAAGAACGGACCGCCGCAGGCAAATATTCTTCTACAAAGTCTCACGACACTTAGTCGAGGGTCGTAATACTGGCAAAGGCGACTTAAAAGAAGTAACGGTTTTATCATTCCTTGTAACATTGTTTGCAACACTTATAATCGTTGCAAACACTTGATTTTCATCATTTTCTCCTTTTCATCATTTGTACACCTCCTTTGAGCAATAAAAATGGATTTTGAGCGTGTTTCCAACATGATGAGCTAGAACCCATCATCGGGACGACGGAGGAAGACAAATTTCATACATGGGTAATTTTAATTAATTCTTTATTTGACTTTTGCACTAATTAAAATAGAATTATGATTTGATTAAATTGGTTGTCATTCAATTAGATAGGTTATGCTTTGTTTAGATAATCTATGCTTAGGGATACAACTAATATTTTGAGAATCAACTTTGGCAAAAATAAGAGTCCATGTTTTTATTTGTTGAGCTATAATTGTTAAAAGAATTAATATTTGAACCTTTTGTTATGAGTTTGGCTAATCCTCAATCCCAAAACTCTCTCCGTCTTGTGACATAAATTGTATATATTCTGTATTTTTATTATTTTTCTTTATTAAATCCTAAGATCAATTTCATCAAGTCCGAGTAGAGCTCTGTCACTTTATATGAATTTTAGTATGCTTGAGTGCAAACTCGTGTACAAAGAATTGAATTTCGCATCAGGGTACTTCCTCCTGTAGTCAATAAGTACCAACCAAGGAGATTCTTTAGTGCCTTCCAAGGTTACCGTGTAGATAGCTAGGGTCCGAAAGTAAAGGTTTTGTGGGTACACCTCCTGTAAACCCTCCGAGACAACACTCCGCCTCTAGGGCCACCTAGGGGTTCAAATGATTTTTTATTTTAGAATAAATTTGCTCGAGGACTAGCAAATAATAAGTTTGGGGGTATTTGATAGACACCTTTTTGTGCCCGAATTGTCCTCACCTTGGTATTGTTGGAACTCGATTTTTGTACTAATATTGTGTTTTTATGTATTTTTAGGTATTTTTGGAAATAAATATTTTTGGAAAATTCGGCTCGAAAAGTTGCTCGGAACACCCCCTGAGGACATTTTGATATTCGGACTCCCACATTGGATAAGGGGTAACCCAATTACTAAGGGGGCACCCCAAAGGCACTCCTATTCGCACCCAAGGCAGGATAAAGGGGCACCTTCTTCAACCTTTCAAAACCGGGATTTTAAGGGAAAAATATGTCACGCCAGGCAGATTTTGGTCGGATTTTTGAGAGATTAAAGGAGACTAAAGGGTTGGAATTGTTTGGGTACCCTTCATGGGCTAGACAGGGGATGGTAGAGGTGTCGGTTTCAAAAAATTGACCAGAAAATTCACGAGAAGAAAACAGGGCAACACGTACGAAGAAATATTCACGAGATTACAAAGGATTTGGACGCAAGTCTGTGCCTGGAGTGTGCTAAAAACGAATTAGAGACGTGTAGAATGCAAATAAGGATGGTTCCACAGCCATGAGATCGCGTGCAAAGGAGCAAAAAGGGAAAAAATATTTCTCGTATCAAAGCAGTAATGGAGGATTATTCCGCGAAATACGGTGATTCTTAGGCCCTGTTTATATAAAAAGGCTTGTGGGTTCATAGAGAGATGGGGGGAGGTGTTATAACGAAGAAGAGCCGAAAATCAAAGTTGAAGAGAAGACCATTCTCTGCTGCCGTCGTTTCAAGAACACGAAGAACGGACCCCCTGCAATGCTTCTTCTCAAGGTGTCTCGACACAAAGCCGAGGGTCGTAATACGGAGGGGGGACGCATCGAGACAGACGCACTTATTCTCTATCGTAGTTTGTAATGTGTTTGCAACATCTATAATCGTTGCAAACCCGATTTTCATCTTATTCTCCTTTGTTCATCATTTATGTAAACCATTTTTGAGCAATAATAATGAATTTTGAGCGTGTTTCAACATGATGAGCTAGAACCCATCACCGGGACGACGAGGAAGTCAAGTTTTGCACCCATGTGGTAATTCTATTTAATTCCTTTATGACTATTTGCACTATTATTATAATTGATTTATGATTTTTATTGATTATTTGTGAATTCGTTAGATGTCGTATGTAGTCTTAGGTACTTTAGATGCGCCATGCTTGTGAGTTACATATAATTCTTTATAAAATCTACCTTGCAAAGAATTAGAGTCAATATTTGTACTTTATGAGCCTTAATTGTCCGGAATTAATAGATGAACCGCATGAATGTAAGAATTGGTGGAATCCTTGTCCCAGAACTCTCTCCATCTTGTGACATAAATTGTATATATTCTTTATATTTATTATTTTCTTTATTAAATCCTAGAACCGATTTCATCAAGTCCGAGTGAACGACAGCCTTACTACCACTTTCTACAACATTATTGAGTCACATCACCACTTCTAACTCGTTGGCTTACCTCGGCCATCGGTCCGAGTGGTCGAGTCACCGAGTTATCCTAGCGAGCCACCGAGTCGACTCATCGGGCCCGAACTCCGGCCTAGGCTATTGCACAAATTGCAATGGCCAAGCATCTCTCGCCAGCCATGTTGGACCTCAATTCCACTCCGCAATCCATTCATGCTTTCCCTTAACCGCAAAACACTGTAGCTTCACCATTATTAGCGCCTTCCCCGTAGCCGCATATCACCAAAACCACTACCAACCAAGCACACAAAGGCCCATTTTAACTTCAATACATGCACTTCCCCTCGTCCATACAAATCCCATTATGCAACAACAACAACCTCCAGGGCATAACAACTCGCCGCAAGAGTTGGATTCATTCTTACCCATTTCGTGCCACAAAGATTGCTGCACTCCAGCCACTCGAGCTTCAATTCCTTCATCACTTTCCAACAGCAACACAATTCCAAGGCATACATTGCTTCTGCTCTGCCTAGTATTAACACACAGGAACACCATTTTGCAGCCTCACACAACTCACATTTCCTGTGCAACAACAACAAGCCATAAACCACTCCCATCTTGTCTCCTCCAAAGAAACTCCTAGGTGAAACTCAAATGCAAAGGTCATCACAGCAAGACCAACACTACTAAACTATTCCTCCATATTCTCAAAACTCGGTTCCATTGCAACTCCATTAGCAAGGCTCTCAAGATCACTACTTCCCTGGCAACATCATACTTCCTCAGACAGCACTTATCATAAGCAAAATTTCAAGAACCATCTTCGTAAATATCTTGCACAAGATCAATTGCTCTTTGTTTCTCCCTCGTGTTGAATAACAACCAACCGAGCTCGATTTCCCCGAGTTCTTCAAACCCATTTTCCATTCAGTGCTTCACCAAACAATTGTAGCTCCATTGATCAATTCTTCCAGAGCTCAATCTTGACTTCCGCCACCTGTCACACCAACACAAACCCACTTCAAATCCATCGAGAACAAGAATAACATCCACACCTCTTCACGATCGAACCCATTTCTCCACCGCATCAACACCATTTTCTTCCTTCATACATCGAGCAAACCCATCTCTAGCAACATCTCGATCCTAAATCCTTATCTCCCCGAACATCGAGACCATCACCATCTCCTCTTGTGTAGCAAAGAACACCTCGTAACTCGAACACCGACCCTAATCGATTCAAACAACAACAACTTGAAAACCCTTAATAACCCATCTCTCGATTCATCCTCTCCGAGCTCCTCTTCAAATCGAAATCCTAATTCCTTCTCGTGATTCGACAAATACACCCATTCTCTCATCAAGTTCAAGATCGGCCACCAACAAGATCACTGAACCCATCCATACTGATTCTGTCTCCTAATTCATCACCAACATCATCGATCTCATCTCTCTATGTTGATTCTCCTCTCGTATCTCATCGACAAGCAGCCTCTCCTTTCATCTCATGACCACAATCATTCGATTTGGATTCTCTCCGACCGTGAATCACCTCGAGCTCGTACTCAACTCTCAATTTGTGTTCAAAGTGGAGATGAATGAAAAATGATTGATTAGAAGAGAAAGAAAACCCTTTCTCAATTTAGGATAGGGTTATAAAATTGGGTTCGGACTTCGGGCATGGATCCTGGTACGGTTAGGGTATGGGTGGATTCAGACATGTGGGCTTGGTATGGGTCGAGTTTAGGAGTGTGGGTGGATTCAAACACCCACCATAAGTACACCCCAATTGTGCTATTCTCACTCCCTTCTTTTGGATAAGGGACACCTCTTTGACCTCCCCTTAACCTTGGCCGGGCTCCATAGTATTCCCTCCTCGTGAAATGACAATTTTACCCTTTTGCTAAAATATGGTGATTTCTTCTCCTTTTCCTCCGTGTGACTCCATAGTAGCTATAAAACTCAAAACAAGCGTAAAATACATAATTTACAAGAAAAATAGCAAAGAAAGCATAAACAATAGATAGTAAATAAGATGTATTCTACACCCTATCATTGTCCTAAATTAGAAGCTTGCCGGCGCCCTCATAGTCGGCATTATCCTATATTAAAAGCTTTCCGACTGTTGTTCTGTCGGCATGGATATTATAATACACCTTACCGGCTTTATAGAAAATAACATTCATGAACAGGGAGTTCTTAGCCGCATGGTTCTCCTCAATAACTGATCTTGCGTGCGTTAATAGAAAGTTTAACTGGAAAAACCAGACCTTGGACGGCTTGATAGAAAAAAACATCCAGGAACAATCTTTTTTAGGAGTTCTTAGCCTAAGATGGTAAATTTCATAAACATTGCTTCAGAGAAAGCGCCGAAACCATTGGAAAAGCCGCACCTTGTTACCATATCGTAGCTTTATAGGATCTTGTTTCTCCGGTTCTTCAAGTTCTTCCATAAAAGGGTAAACAATCGGCATCAACTTGTGCTTTATAGTTTGTTTGTCCAACCTATTCATCTTGGAGAACTTTTCAATGATTATTCTTCCAAGTTCCATGTCTCCAAACTCTTCACCGGGATCTTCTCTTGGAGCCGGTTTGAAAGATAATTGCTTCCAATAAGGATCGATATCATCAAGAGGAATGGGAGTTTTATACCTACCAAGCATATGACGACATGGAAGTCCGATAGCCTTCATTATCCTACACTTACAAGGAGTGTTCGGTCATCATACTTTTTATACTTTTTAAACAATGCGAGATGTTTCATCATGAAACGTATTGCCCAATGCGAGACGTTTCTATGTATACCAACAAGCAACCAATCATCATCCTTAAACTCCTTCAACTTCCGGAAGCTACTTTCTTGGAATTGTTTTTTTATCTTGTCGATATCATTATTAGTGTACTCATGGATAACATGTTGCACCGTCACAATCCCGTTTTGACTCGTGAAACGTAGACCTTTTAGTTTCCATGAGCTTGCTCTACCATACTTGTGGATTCAAGTTTGAAATGTTTATAGTCGTAAGTATAAGCATACACAAACCTCTCTTTTGTGTGGCCTCAACCATTGTTTCTTGCAATATTCCACTACTTTGGGGTAATTAGTCCCCCAATCATCCTCGAAATCCTTCAAGTTTAACTCATATCTTCCCACACTCATCGACCAAACCACCTTATCCCACGCTTTCATGAATAACCCAAACTTAATCTCACCTTCTTTCCATTCTTCGTCTTCTTTCTCTTTCTCCTTCTCTCGCTCCTCTTTAGTTAGTTTGCTAAGACGTTCATCTTCCTCTTTTTCACGTTTAGTTCCTTTCTTTGCCTTTGGCTTTTGGATATGAATTCTACAATTCTTTCTAAGATTGCATTGTATATGCCAAGTGCAAAGGAAATTTTGTGCATTGGGAAAGACTATCCTCGCGGTGTTCATTATTGATTGCTCATTGTCGGTGACTCGTCTTCGTGGTAGAGAAGCTTCAAAGTTTCCAATGCCCAAATATAACTATCATCCTTCTCACGATCCATAAAACACCATGCCACCGTGAACGATTGCTTATCCGAGGTTTGTCCTACAATGTTCAACAAAGGCATGTTGTACCTATTCGTCTTATAAGTACAATCCATGAACAAAACTTGGTAAAAGCAACGCGCCAATTGAATCATATCGGGATGCGCAAGAAAAATACGATCCACCTTCCCCTCCGATGACTCATGGTGTCTCACCGTGTAGTTGTATTTGTGTATTAACCATGTGATTCTTCCATCACCTTTCTTCCATACCATTCAATTCTTTTAATAGTTGTCTTGGCCGCATAAATTGTAGACAATGAAGAGAGGTTATGCGGGTCATCCCTCTTGAACTTACTTAGGAGCTTACTTGGTTTAATTCCCCAACTTGTTCTTACTTGTTCGAATTGCCATGGTTTCAACTTGGCAACTTGACAATGCCCAACAAGAGTTTCCGGATCTTTATGGTTATGCCAACCAACATCAACTCTACTCATTCTCCACATGTGATCGGTGTGTTCGTTCCTCCAAAAAATTATCTTGAATGGGCATCCACACTTCTTTGACTTCGTCTTATACACCCTAATCGTCTTCTTATCATACACATAACCCTTCCTCTTGTGAATTTCCTCCGGCAACCCATAACACTCGCATACCATTTCAAACCACGTATCTTTTTGTTGGGTGTTTTTCACTAGAACGCACATATATCTTCTCTTTGGCTTTCTCAACAATCCAATTGACCGCGTCGTCTTTTTCCTTCCATTCCAAATCATTAGCATAATGTGAGGAAGTATCGGGACCCCTAATTTTCCGAGCTTGAGGCTGATCCGCCATAGGTACCAATGCCACAATCTACAAAACATCAAAAGTTTAGTTGATATGTATTACCAAGGCTCTGCAGGTTCGACATATAAAACATCACGGCTAGAAAATCCTAAGACGTAAGAGAATATAAACATTGCCGACATGGAAACAAACGTCAAGGTCCAAAGTGTTTCAAAAAAATTGACGTCGGCAAGGTTAAAATTTTCAACACTACCGGCGTGGTACCGCTCATGAAAAGTCGGCACGTTGTGCAAAGTAGAACCACGCCAAGCGGCACGGCCGTCATGATCGACAAGCGCCGACCTTGCCGACCCCGTACAAAGAGAATTGAAAAAAAACAAAAATCGATCATTTGCATGGAAAAATCACAATCTTCACCACCTAGGTTGTCTACCTGATTACTTGCAGCTCCATTCTCTTCTTCTTGGTCATTGGATTCTTCGTTTGGTTCAATACATTCATCACTTCCATACCCATCATGAGTTTGAGGAAAATAAAAGTGAGGGTCATGCATATAATCCATTCGATCATGGTCCGGTACATCATCATATAAGTACTCATCTCGTAGGAGGAAAGTTAGAAGACTCTTCCACTTCAAAATCGTGGATTAGAATCACTCATCTCACTCATATCACAAATTTCACAAAAACCCTAACTCCCCCCCCACAAAAAAAAAATCTCCTCTACTCCTTCATACTAATTCTCTCTCTAAATGATTTCTAAAACTCAACTTATAACTAAATCGACTAACTAATCTAACTAATTTAACTAATTTAATCATTTTAGTTAAATTAGAGTTAATCATTGTGGGGGCATTTTAGCCATTTAGGAAAATATAGGTTAAGGGGTAGCTTGACTTTACTTCAAAATGACCCTATTTTGTCTTATTGGGTATACCCCAATCTCGCCAGGATTTTTAACAGTTTCGCCAACATTTCACCCGTTTTATGGGAATACGAGTATATTTTTTCAAAAATTCCCCAAAAACACCCCAAAACAATATGCCCAATAGAGGGTAATGAACCCATTGGGAGTAGTGGGTCCCATGGATAATGAACCGAGCCAATAAAAATCATTAGAGTATACGGTTTTAATGTTGTCTTTCCATGAAGAATTTTTTATTCTAAATTTAACTCCAAACTGCAATAGTTACGTGTGTAAATTGAAAAGAAAAAATCATTAGAGTATACTGTTTTAATGTTGTTTGTCCATGAAGAATTTTTGATTCTAAATATAACTCCAAACTGCAATAATTAAGTGTGTAAATTCGAAGTTGCGACTGCCTATACCCAAATTGCAAAATTGGTTCACAAGTTGGATAAATTTTTGGAAAAATGTTTCTCGTGCGAGAAAAATAAGAACAACGGTCATAAGCGTGCAAAACATTCTCCTTGAGAAAAGAAGGAAGGTGCAACAACCACAAAAAAGAAATTTGATCAGTTGCACGTAAAGTTCGGGAACTCACCAAACTGAGTTCCGAGTTGATGACTTCGAAATCTAACTAGGTTCGCGAATTTAAAAGGTTGTAAATGATGTTGGAGTTCATGAACTTCTCATCTCTAGTAGATTCGCGAACTCAAATGATTTTGGAGTTTAAGAATTTAAAAATTCGATTAGGCTCGCGAACTCAAGTGAGTTCCGAGTTGATGACTTCAAAATCTAACTAGGTTCGCGAATTTAAAAGGTTGTCAAATGATGTTGGAGTTCAGGAACTTCTCATCACTAGTAGATTCACGAACTCAAATGATTTTGGAGTTTAAGAATTTAAAAATTCGATTAGGCGCGCGAACTCAAGTGAGTTCCGAGTTGATGACTTCAAAATCTAACTAGGTTTGCGAATTTAAAAGGTTGTCAAATGATGTTGGAGTTCATGAACTTCTCATCACTAGTAGATTCGCGAACTCAAATGATTTTGGAGTTCAATTTTTGGGTTCACGATCTCAAATGGTTTTGAAGTGCTCCAACACTATGTAAGTTCGCGAAATCAAAGGCACAAAGTTAGTAGATTTTGATCACTTGGTTTGTTATTCTGAAATGCGTCAAGCAAAAACTTGAATTAGGAATTTCATTAGAAAATTGCATTGGCTCATTTGTCGCATAATTCTTCTTTGCAATTCATCATTTACTTAAATTCCCGACTTTGCTACGATAAATAGATAAATATAAGAGAAAGTGGTCCGAAAGGAAAACCATTCTTCGTTACAAACCTTTTATGAATTCTTCAAATGATGTCTTTGTGCGGTTTTCAATCTTTAATCTTCAAGGGTAACTTGGATGATCCTAAACTATAACACCTAATCTAACATACACCGAAGCTAAATTGAGTATGCTATTAACCAAGAAATAGTTTTGGCATTTAGATTTAATAACATACTTGACATACCAATGCTTGTAGGTTCAATCGAGCATATGCTGTAACAACAATTATTCTCAAAAAATAGCATGATAAAGAGTATATGGGTTATTTAGTCTAAGTATAGGTACAAGAACCAACGGTATTTTCCAAGTGCTCGCCAATCGTTGATATTGAGGAATAATTGCAATTGAAAGATCCACTGAATTAGCTAAACATTCATACAAGAATCAGAGAGAAAGAAAACAAAATGAGAAATCAACCTAATACTAATGTTTTTAAGGTATATAAAAATAATAAAATTGAAACGAAATAATTAGCATTCATCAAAACATCCACAACAAGATATATAAAATAAAATGATTATAACGACAGTAACAAAAGAAATTAAAATTCTAGAAATTCCAAGGATAAATCAACTAACAAAAGAATACAACAGAACCGTATTAATAAACTAATTTTGAACAAGAATTCTAAGACAGTTGACGTCTGCAAATGACACTGAAAATAAACATGAGTTTTGTAGATAGATAACCACAATTTTTGTTAGAGTTTTTGGTTTGTTTGGGGTTTGGGAAGAGCGGTATATTTCTTTTGGTTGTCCTCTATATATATGGGAGTTTTTTTTTTGTTTTCTTTTTCTATTTTCTTGCGATTATAGCTTAATAAAATTTCATAATTGATCGAGCAAAAAAAAATATATAACAAAGAGATGATGTTGAAGAAATCGGCACCGATAATTGAATAATATGCTCATTCACGATCACGTGGTAGGATCCAATATCCCAATTGAACGAATCACTGAAATGTGACAACGTGGTATAGCATGATTAACGCACGAATGCATATGTTCCACAAATTTTAGGGCACATTTAGTCTGCAATACTCGTAGCATTAACAAGATTTCGTAGCTCTTTGTAATAAGACAAACAGAGATGTAACAAGTTTTTAAATTAATCTAACACTCATAATAAAATAATAGATAATTGAGTTGAAAAAGTTATACAAATATTACCCTCTCAAAACCTTTTACCGATACCAATATAGTATGGTCATTTCTCACACATTTGATCATCCCCATGATAGTTCTTTTCTCGTTTTCTCCGTGATAATTGTAGTTTTGCAAGCCTTTATATTGTTATGAAGACTGGCATCCCAAACGATAACATTTAATTAATCTTTTCAAATCATTAACAAAATTTTGGGCTTTATTATCTTCCAAGAGTTAGAGTTGAGATATTAAATGACATATTATAACCAGAATTTCATCCATAAGACAAATAATCCTAATATTTCTCCAGCGCCCAAAAACGTGGATGTTCAAGAGTATTGGTTAGAGAATAGAGATAGACTTCTGAAAAACACTTCAAAAGTTGTTATGCTTTCGCAATTAATAAATAGAAAGTGTAGGATCAGAATATCGCAACACCAACACCACTGCGAAATCCATAAACGTTACATAGCGAAGGCGTCGCAGATGAGTAAAATAAGTGACGCAATGGATGACGATAGCCAAGACACGAGAAAGGTGTGATGACCCAGTGAGACCTAGGAGTGTCGCGAGATTATACATTTGTACACTTGCGACACTTCGCAAATCATTCCCGAAAATAAAGGACAGCTTAGCTGTCATCCATTATATAACACCCTATATAAAGAGCCGAACAGGCCTATTGAGAGAGAGATCTTTTTTCGAGTGTGGAGCAAGTCATTAGGAGAGAGAAAGTTCATAGTGATTGTAATTTCTTTAGCTCTTTTCCATTTTATCTTGTAAACATTCAAGAAGTTAATCAATAAAAATTATAATTGTTCATCTTAAAATGGTTTAATTGTGTGGATTCTTGTGAGGGGTGTAGTGTAGGATTTCCTGCAACTACATATTGGCGCTAGAAACAGGGAGAGAGTGAAGATTGACACCGTGATTTGAAAGAATTTGGAGTAATAGGGAAGGAATTTCATATAATTTTCAACAACTTACTGAAATTGAGAAATGGCTAGAAGAAGATATGCATCGTAACAACCAACAACTATTAGAAGGAGTAGGAGACTTGGCCGGAGAAAGGAGAAATGAAATGGGGGAATCCTCAAGAATGAACACAAGAAATGATGAAGAAAATCAAATTCAATCACCAATTCAACCAATACCGAATAGAACTGTGGATTATGATAGAATAAGTGTGCATACTTGGAGATCAGACTCTGTGGACGAAAGGGGAGAAGAACAAAGAATTGATAAACAATGGACAAGAGGAGAGAGATCGATAAGTGATTGGAGAAATAATTCATGGAAATGAAGAGGTCGCAGCATTAGAGACATTGAGACAAACAATACATGAAGAAAGACGATTAGAGGCAGAGGAATGTGCAAATTTAACAAGGCAAAATCATGATTTAAGGATGGAAAATATGAGATTACAAAACAGAAGGTCGAGAAGCACTACAAGGTCAAGCTCAAGATCAGTTAGAGAGGAAAGAAGAAGAACTTTACCTATAGAAAATGCTAATGAAGAAAATCGAGAGGAAGTGCAAAATCTAGACGAAGAACGTTGCGAAAGAAGAGAAATAATAGAAGATCGTTATATCCCACGTCCCGAGACTCTTCAAAATGGGCGAAATGATGGAAATCAAGGAAATAGGCAAATGACATGGGCGAATAATCCAAGTGACGAAGAAAATCAGAAGAAGGAAGAAGAATATTGCATGGGAGAGAAATGCAGAGGAAGCAAAAAGAAATTGAAGATGAAATTGAAAGACACTATGTTGAGCAAGCACGATAGCTTGCGAAAGAGAAAGATTGAGAACAAAATGGAAGAACAGAGTTACAAGAGGCAATTCTCCGAATAATCATGATAATAGAGAAAGAAGGAGAGAACAAAATCGCAATAATGGTAATATCAATGAAGAGTATGAAAGAGTACAAAGGAGAATCGAAAGGCAGCAAAGAAGAGAAAATGATAGATATAACGGTGTGGGAATTCAAGAGAGGAATGAAAGAGAAGATCGCAGAGAAAGACAAGAAGAGAATGATGAACAAGAAAGTCAAAACAGACATGAACGCAGAAGAACAGAGGCGGAGTTAAAAAGACCAATGGAGCCAAACTCTGGTGTAAATGAACAAATTCTGAGAGAATTGGCGGAAATGAGAGGAATGTTAAATAACAAAAGGGGAGGAGGTAAGAGACAATTGGATGAAGCTAGAGAAGAAGCTGCGAAGACTCCATTCACACAAGAAGTACAATTAGGAGGAATACCCCCAAAGTGCAATTTACCAACGTTAACCAGCATTTTCGATGGAACAACTTGTGCGATACAACATATCAAAGCTTATGTGAGATGTATGTTACAAAGGGGAGAACCATGATGCTATATTGTGCAAATATTTTGCATCAAGTTTGACAGAGAAGCTTTGAAATGGTTTGAAGGATTACCAAGGAATACAATAACATCTTTCAATCATTTGCATGCTATATTTTTAGGGGCATACATAAGTAATAACTCCTCACGACCTGGGTATTGAAGATGTATTTGGGTTAAAACAAAGGGTTGGTGAAAGTTTGAAGCATCTAACAAGAGATGGAAGATAATGTGCAAAGGATATGGCTGGTCGTGTGGATGAGAGATATCTCATTCTATCATTCATTAACGCTATGTTCGCAACCAACTGCTATATATTCAAATTTTTAGAATCAAGAATACAATCACAATAACCGAATCATGAGAACTTCAAGAGGAGTACATTGCTCTAGAGGAAAAGAAAAATGAGATGGAATCATACCCCTTTGCGAACACAAGTTCAAATGTCAAATGCAAGTTTGTTACCTAAATTGATAAACACAAGAGCGAGCACCTCGCGGTGGTCAACAAGAAAAGATAACGGATGATTGTCAAACGAAAGTTAGTAGCCATGGGGAGTCGTGATCGGGAGGAATTTGAGAGAGAGAGAAACTTCTATAACCGTGGAGGAAATAACAAAATTCAAAGACTTGATCATCCAGAAGAAACTTATGGAAGTCGAGGCGAGTTATCATAGAGGACAAGTCACAGGTGGTAGTCCGGGAAGAAATCAAGATGCCACCATTGAACGCTAGTGTGGAAAAAATTTGGGAAGCTATAATCTTAATGGAAAATATACCTGCGCCATGGAACATGGGAAGTGAGCCACCTCCGAGTGACAGAAGTCATGAATTTTGTTCTTATCACCATTTTCATGGACACTCTACAAACGATTGTAGAAATGTGAAAAGAATCATCCTCAGAATGATAGACCAAGGGAAACTAAATCAATTTCTAAAAAATCAACCCCAATCTCAACCATTACCACCACCTCCAGAAATTCACAGAGCAAACACAACAAAAGGAGGAGAAACGTTTGTGATAGAAGTTGGAGCGAAAGCCAAGAATTTGTCTTGTAACTCTATTGTACATTCGTACAGACAATGGAAGATTTTCATGATAATGTTATCGTAGGGTTTTCAAGAGATGTTGATGATAGAGAAATAATGAACATTGCGAAGACATCGCCACTAAAGGAATGGCAAAAGCAGATTATTTCTTTTACCGCAAAATAAGTACCTGAGGGTGGAGAGATGCATGACAACCCATTAGTGGTAAGATTGGAGATTAACCCAAAACCCGTTGATGATGAAGATGATGAGGCGTAAAATTCATGGGCAATCAATAGAATCTTAATCGATACCGAAGCTCAGAAATATCCTCTTTTATCATACTTACAAAACTATGGGAGGGAAGGACGAAGATCTAATACCTTCAACTTATAAGATCTGTGGTTTCAATGGTACTTCCAACAAGCCTAAAGGAGAAGCTCATATGCGAATACCGCTGAAAGGATTATCAACTGAAATTTTGTTCTGCATAGTCGATGTGGAATCTCCCTATAACGCATTGATTGGGCGACCTTGGTTACATGAGATTTTGGGTGTAGCATCGACTTATCACCAGTGCATCAAATTTCCTCATCCAACTGGTGTAGGAGTCATAAAAGGAGATTAGGTTGAGGGACGTATGCTATGAAGTTGATGTGGAATCTTGCGAGAAAAGAGCCGCTCGTAAGAAGAACTGAAGCAAAACATCAAAAATGAACAAAGAAGGGAAAGACTAATGGTGGACGCAATAGAGATGAGATAAGAAAGTACGTTGCGAAACCAATGCCTGGAGAAAGTTGGAAGTTGCGATGATTTCGCAAAAGGAAAGGCAATATTAGGAAATTTTAATAATGAAGAAGCAGAGAGCAACATAAGTAAGAGGCGAAAGGAGTGAATGATTGATTCTATACTTGCGAAGGTTGTAAAAAAAATATATATATATATATATATATATAAAAATTAACTTTCGAATGATAAAGACAGGCTGAAGATGCAAGGATTATGATAATCGAAAAAAAAATACGCGAAACTTTCGTAGAGATTTGAGTGATAAAGAATATAATCCTCGCAGAAATGATGACAAGAAGCAATCCAAAAAACAATGACATATCAGAATGGGACGAACCTGCTATGGCGTACACCCTAGTTCGCAAATCAAAATTTCGTAAGAGGAAAATGTAAGACCTAAAGTGCGCCATAAAAGGGGGTATTTGTTAACATGGCTCGACCCCTTTCACCAAATAAAGGGAAAAGGTTACACCGCCCCTGGAACCTGGGTCATGGAGATTTGGGGTCAATAAAGCCCATCCAGGAGAGATACCTTGGATTTCCAACTATATATATAAGGTTATACCCTGGTTGGACGACCGGGGGTCTCTTCTAAGGAGTCAGCGTATGATCAAGGCGTCGAGGTACACGGTTGAGCCAAGAGTGCCTGGGGCATTTGAAGTGTCTCGGCCATTCTTGGCAAGTCTTGGCATATGTTGCACTCTACCCAAGAAAACTCCACTTAGGTGCAATCTCGTAATCATAAGCCATATAAGTATAAGGGATAAGAGGTCATGAAAATAATCTGTTGTTGTTAAGACCGATGGGAGGATCTAGTCTTGTATGGCCGATGTACGCCTCCTTGAAGGGTCAACCAGGGAGATGATAAGGGCGGCACCCTCCATTAGGGAGCCGATAAGTGTCTTAAGACGCAAATGTCATGAGGCTTTATTTTCGCAAGAAAATTTAGGCTTGTCATATTTGTGTGATGATCCCGAAGAGGCAATTATACAAAAGACAAAGATAAGACGAGATCAATGGGTCAGTACATGAAAGTGTAAGGACGTCCTGCGATTTCGTCGCAAGACGACAATGTCATGGGGCTTTATTCTCGCAAGAAAATCTAGGCCTGTCATATTGTCGCAATAAAATTATCCTGCAGAGGCAACAATACTAAGAAATGATAAGGCAAAATCAATGGGTCTTTACATGAAAGTGTAAAGACGTCCTGCGATTTTGTCGCAATGACAAGAGGTGGCACAATAAGACCTTTAACTAGGAAGGCAAAATAAGACCACACAAAACAAAAAGAAAAAAATGAGATCTTGAAAACAACCAAGAAACTTTCTCTCGCGAGAATTCAAAGAAGAATAATTCTAAGTAGACCGAGGCATGTTATCATCTAAAGGTTATTTGCTTAATCTTTCATTTGAAAACAAATAACGAGGCAAGTATGGGAATGAATAAATTGAGAATATGTTACTTATTTTCATATGATAGATTTACGCACTCACAATATATTGATTGATTAGAATATTGTTTAATTATATTGCAAAAAAAGAGTTGCTTTTTTAACATGTGCAGAAAGGGACAACAAAAGTAGAATTTGTATTTGAAGATCCAAGAAACTTACAATAAGAGATTATAAAAATGGAAGATTAAAAGGATAAATGTACAGATGTTACAAAAAGAGAAAGAAGAAAATGGAGCTATTTCTTGTGTGATTCTTCTTCTTCATCAGATCTTTCTACTTCATTATTTTCATCAGATTCTTCTTCACTAGCATCGCTATCAGAGATATCCAAAGAAGACATTTTCTCAGGGATTTCGTCAAGAAGACAAGGGTATGAAGAATGAGGAATACTGTTCTCATCGCAGACTGTCTTAATAATTTGATTGTGAAAGAGAACAACATCATTTTTGAAGTTCGCCACAGTAATTTGTAGTTGCTTCTTCAACTTGGAATACTTGTCATTGTGAAGAGAGAAGTCCTTTGCAAGTTGCTCTTTTTCTGATTCAAGTTCTTCAATTCTTTTCAAATCTCTTCTCAAACCTCTCTGAGAACGTAGAACAATGAATCAAAGAACTTAATAACAACTTCATATATAATAAAAATTAAGTAAAGAAGAATGGTCAACAACCTTCTCTATCGAAATCATATCCCTAATCAAGGTCGTATGCTCAGCTTGAAGACTAACATTAACACCTAAATTATTTCTGGCGTCATCTAGAACTTTCGCAGCCCAAGCGAACTCATCATCACTGTTTATGAGAAGAAGGGAACGAATTTGATTCTCTCTTTCGCTAAGAATAGTATTTTGGCGAATGGATTCATCCCGCTCAACTTGGACTTCAAGAAGAGTTTTCTGAAATTTTGCTAATGCTTGGGCACCTTGATTAGCAATGCGATCTTTGTCATCTATAAGATCACTAACCTTCTTCCTTAAAATACTAATTTTCTCTTGGGAACTAAGGTGTAGGTGTTTAAGTTGGTTGGCTAAATTTAAACTAGATCTATGATCAGCTTCTAAGAGACGGAATCTGGATTGAAGTTCATTTAAAGAAAGATGTTTGATTCTGTCATTTGAAAAGCCATTTAAAGAATCATTGAGATGGACGAGAAGAGCATCGTTATCCATAGGCTCAGAAATTGAGTGAAGAAGTATGGCTTCATCGTAAAGGTTATAAACGTCTGCATAAAATGATAAGTCGGATAAAGAAAAATAAATGACAGAACAAAAGCAAGAAAATGAGAAGAATCTTATACCATAAAGTTGTTGGTTAGCATTTTGAAGGCTAGATATCTTATCCTTCTGAGAGGAGGATTCAACTTCCAGTTGTTTGGTCCTTTCACGAAGAGTAGCAGTTTCATTTTCAAGTTCTTTATCTCTCTTGCGAAGAGTAACAACTTCAGTTTCCAATTCTTCATTCTTCTTGTGAAGTTGAAGGTTTTTCTTTTCAAGAATGTTGCGCCTTTTCTCGAGATCTGAGGCAACAACAAAGGAAGCTCTCCCAGACTATAAAGAAAAATAAAGAAATTGTCAAGATGGGGTTTATAACTGAAATCATGCAGAAATAAGGAAATATAGATATACCAAGGCACTGAGTGCGTTTAGGAGACTGGGAGTCACTGCTCTAGAAACTCCGCGAAAAGAATCATCATCCTCTAGTAAGGGAGCATCGCAGATATTTGCGAGAGCTTCGCATGTGGCAGAAAAATTATCATCTCCAATTCCTTGCATAGAATCAGAGAAAATGCTAGATAGTTGCGCCATAGCAGATTCAACTGGATGATTCTCCTTCGCAAGAGAGGTATCAATATCATCATTATCTTCATCAGAGCTCTCGCTGGATTGAGGATTGGAACGAGAAGAAGAATGGATTTTCCGTTGTTGAAAGTGGAGCAAAAGATTTCTTCCGCGAAGAGGAATTTTACTCTTGCCTTTAGCTTTCAAGCTTCAGAAATATCCTCTTCTTCAACAATTTCAACGCCAACCTTCGCACACGAATGAAGATAAGAAACAGAGGCAACAATATTGTTAAAAATAATGAAGAAAAGTATTTCTTACTTCATCCGTGATCGACTGGAGAATTGCCAGAGTACTCGCCTTAGGATTTCTCTCGTAACTTTTTCTCAATTTAACAATCTGAAAATTTCGCAAGATTAATAGATGTAAAAAGAAGTAATAATTACAAACTGAGCGAAATTTGGGAAGCACACCTCTTTAGCTTTCTCGGGCCAGTTAAATACCCAAGGTTGATAGTTAGCGAGATTCGCAGGGAGTACATTCGAACCTGAAATATAAGGTCCATTTAAAAATAGCGGAAAGACACACCATTTCTCGTCTTTAGAATGGCGAGGAACATTGTTCTTGCCGAGTGCCAATCGATATCCCGCATAAGTACTTTGTCACTTGGGGATATTTTCTCTTCTTTTCAAACGTGCACCCCAGCGAGTTCTATCGTTCTTCATATTTATTACTTCATAATTCTCAAAGAAACTTTCTACTGAATACTCCTCAGCGGATATCTCTAAATCTACAAATTTAGGATCTCTGACTGCATTAGAATAGAGAGACCCCTTACCAGCGCCACGGTTGGCGAACTCAATCATTAAGCGGATACAATCTCCACTTAATTGGTAAACAGCTCGCGAGAATTTCTCATGAGCAAGAATTTCATAAAATAAAGGAAGTTCGTGGTTGTAGAGAGGAATGGGAAGGCCTGGCGAGAATCGACCTAGCGAGATTATGATCTTTTGATTATCACAACAATGATCAAGAAATAATTTGGCGAGAGAATAGATGAAGATTCTTGATGGGGAATAGTGGATAATGTGAAACCTTTCTCTTGTAAATCCTTTTGAGCCTCTCCCAAGAGAACTTCATATATACGACCAGGTGGAGCCATTTTCAGAGTATGGGAATGATTAAGGAGTTGAAGATCAAAAGAAAAGAGAAAATTTACAGTAGCAGAAGCGGAAGTTACGGAGGAGAATTGAAGAAAAATTGCAGAGAGAAAGTAAAAAAGAAGAAGAGGAGGATGAGAAAACTATATATAGAGAAGAATTCTTGAGAAGGTAAACACATTTAATGCGAGAAGAGACGTGAATGGTCTAGAAGTAACGGTTGAAAGGGACGTGTCAAAAAATGGGTGGAAGAAGAGACACGTATTATAGATTTTATGTAAAAGTATGAAGTCAAATCGCCAAACAGATAAGGATGAACAGTTGAGGCAGTTTGAAAATAATAATTCTGATGACATTCTCTCCTTCGCAGAGAAGACATGAGAAGAGGCAAGATGTAGGATCAGAATATCGCAACACCAACACCACTGCGAAATCCATAAACGTTACATAGCGAAGGTGTCGCAGACGAGTAAAATAAGTGACGCAATGGATGACGATAGCCAAGACACGAGAAAGGTGTGAAGACCCAGCGAGACCTAGGAGTGTCGTGAGATTATACATTTGTACACTTGCGACACTTCGCAAATCATTCCCGAAAATAAAGGACAACTTAGCTGTCATCCATTATATAACACCCTATATAAAGAGCCGAACAGGCCTATTGAGATAGAGATCTTTTTTCGAGTGTGGAGCAAGTCATTAGGAGAGAGAAAGTTCATAGTGATTGTAATTTCTTTAGCTCTTTTCCATTTTATCTTGTAAACATTCAAGAAGTTAATCAATAAAAATTATAATTGTTCATCTTAAAATTGTTTAATTGTGTGGATTCTTGTGAGGGGTGTAGTGTAGGATTTCCTGCAACTACAGAAAGTTATGTGGTTTATTAAATAATCAACCAAACAAGAAGAGAAAATGTATAAGTAACAAATCCATACAACATACAATTTAATCATACAAAAACCTAAATTGAAGCAATATAAAAACATTGTTAAAATTTAATTTTTCTAATTATCAACTGTAAATACTAAACATCAAAAAATTGGAAGGAAAAAAAGTTGCGTTAGTGCAATGAATACATGGATTATTGGTGATTCATTGGTTTGTTAAAGGAAAAAAAAAATCACAATTATCCGATAATATAATACTAACGTTATCTTAATTAATAAACTAATTTTTTTCAATAGTGAGTTTCCCAATATTATAAAATTCATGATGAAATCTTACATATTTTGAGTTCAACGTAAGGTAGATTCGAATTCAGTTTGCAAGCCAAATTAGAAACAAGTATTTCACCCAAGATTGTTTCATCAAAGGGAAAAATATTAAATCTTATAATGTCGAGCATCAATGTCCAACAAATATATTTAGCTTCTTCACCCCCACCTTAAATATCTTTTTTTTAACCGAGCTATATAATATGTCAAATACTAGGTTGATCTAATAAGGTATAGTTTATAAGAAGATTATGATATTTCAGTTATGGAACTTAACGACTTCATTTATGCTACTTAAATGCCAAATGCAACTGATGCTCTTTCGAATGAGGTATCCCCTTACCTTCTTATCCCAGGATATCGATTCCCGGTATTTCTCTATAGCAACAAGAAAAAGAGGTTATATCCATAATCTTCCTACTAACAATGTAACCCAACTTCAACCCATTCCCCCACAAACGATCTTCGATTCCTTTCCCATAACCAGAACGTGGTGAGCTTCATGGGATAACCGAACTGAGCTAAAATATTTCAACTTTTATAATTTTCTTGTTTTTTCAACTATAAAAATCCAATAAGAAGCGGGCCAGAATTGACGGGCCACATATAAAAAAAGGGTTGATACCCCCGGAATTGAGAATTATGGAAATACTCAGATCATTTTCAATTCAATTTCAAACCCCATTTTCATCTCAAATTCGGTTCACATGGAACTGCAAATATCAATGAAGAAGATGATGTTGATAAGGAAGGGGTAAATTCTGATCAAATGTCTCTTAATCATATCGAACAAAAGATGAAGGAAGAAACTCTCTTTGTTGTTGATGATAACAACGCTTCTGCTAAGCAAGACTCCAATTGTGTTCCGACTGATGAACGAATTATCAATCAAGATCAGGTTTTTTTCTAATCCAATTCTGTTCTACTGTGGGTTTATTTTTTATATCCCTAGCTATTGTTATGTTTTAGATTTGAAAATTTTATACTGTTATTTCCCAGTTTGCATAAGTAAGTTAAATTCTAGGGTTAATATGAAAATAATTGCATGGTATTGCAATGGCTTCTCTAATAGAACTACTAGGAATCATATTAAAGATCTTTCTTTGCTTCACAATCCTGATATCATTTTCTCATCAGAAACTAAGATAGATTCAGATAAAATAGTGAACTTTGTTAAACCTCTGAATTTTCCCAATAGTTTCTATGTTCCTTATGTGGGAAGAGCTGGGGGATTAGCTCTTCTTTGCAAAGATGTATATAAGCTAGAAATACCCTCTCATGATAGCAATACGATATGTTGCCTTATTTTTAGTGATAATACTAAGCTAGAGTGGCTTCTTACCTTCATGGAAATTCATAAGTGAATTAGGTAGTGAAAATCCTAATATCCACTAGGTAGTATTAGGAGACCCTAAATATCACTTAAAACTTAGAAGATAGCTAGAAACAAACTGAAATGACGAGGGTACCCAAGTACACCACAATCTTTTCGTTTCAACCTATAAGTCTGATACCTAGAGTGACAGTCTATAGACAAAGTTGACACAATACAACTTCAACATATTCACTTGATAATAGTTACGGTCCAAAACCGATTTACTATAGGATCAACATCAAGTGATTAGGATTAATGCACAAGTGTAGTTACTTTTAATTATAATAAAGACAAATATAATTGGGAAAATAATAGTAAATGACACAACAAGATTTTGTTTACAAGAAAACCGCAAATGTAGAAAAACCCCGAGACCTAGTCCAGTTTTGAATACTCTCATAATTAAGCCGCAACACAAAGAACAAAGCCAACTTCGTATAATCGAGACCAAGTAATATATCCCTAGTTACTTAGTTTCCTCAGTATCCCCGCGCCTACAACTGTCTGGTCATCGCACGTGAATCCCAAACAGAAATCACTATCTTGAGTTGCTTTACCGATGTAAAGTCTTAAGCACTCAACTCATATTGATCGTCTTCCAAACAGTAAAGGAACAAAGCTGTTTGGTAACTACTCTAATAATCTTTTAAGAAAAAGATTCGTTGAGTTTTGACAAAGTCTCTTCCGTTTAAACTAGTAAAATCCTTTGTCGGGTAAGATCAATCGAAATACGAAATCAGATTAGATTCACAACTATCAGATTCAGATACTAAAGAATACCACCAAATGATAGTTGCCAATCTAAACGACTATATGATCAAACCTATCAAAGATAAATCAGATCTAAGTCGTATCCCATCCGATCAAGATGTGTCCACAAATATCATGAGATACAAAAACCAATCAGAAAAATCTTATTGTCTTCAAATCTCCAATTGCCTTATTGTACCTTCACAACACAAACTTGAATCCACTTATGATGGATCACACACAAAATAGAGTCTGTTAACAATGGATGATCACAATTTGTCTCCAGATCTAAAAATAGTTATGAAGATCCCGTCAATAATTTGATCTAGTTTGAGTGACCTTATATCAGAAGAGAAGGTTCTCAAGAATAATCAAACTAGGTGTAATCAAACTTTCGATAACCGTTAGTCAATCAAATCCATAATCGAAAACTAAAATAACAATTCAATTATCTAGTTTTCCACCAACGGTACTCGTAGAGCTTCTTGATCCCACAGAAGTCTTTAAACGAGCGGTCATAAGAGATTTCTCCTAATTAGGGTACTTTAATCTCCGGATAGACGGCTCTACCAGAAACAACACGAACGAAGTTTGATTGGCTCTTAGGATAGTTTGCAAGAAATGCAAACTCAACTATTTATAGACCAAGGTTTTTTGGACAACAAGGAAGTTCCAAAACCGAAAATATTCTCAAGATATGCAATAAGTACCTAATTTCGGTTTTCATATTTCCAACTAATATCCAACCTGTAATTCTGAAATATCTCTTCATAAAATATCTAATATTAGTTTAGCACTTAACCCCTAAATATTTATCTAATATTAGTTTAGCATTTTATTTTTTTCAATCAAAAGTGGAACCCCTAAATATTTATCTTGAAGACCTAATCGTTTAATATTTATAATGGCAGCAATTTGACTTTTCTTCCTAGGGTCTGTCTTAGGACTAAAGGCCAATCCAGATTTTTTAAAATTAATCGACTGCCCAGAAAATTTACTGAACATCTGAAGCATACCTTCCAAATTCCTAGCACTTTCAACAAAGGCTTTATCTAAAATTAAACAATATCTGCAAAAAATAGATAACTGATAGAAGGACTATTAGGAGTTACTTTTATACCTTGAATTTTATTGTTCATCTCAGCCTGGATAAGCATTCTAGACAAAGCATCCATGCATATAATAAACAAATATGGAGATAAAGTGTCTCCCTAGCGAAGACCCCTAGATGGATGAAAAAAACCTCACCCTGCGAGCCATTAAGCAAAATAGAGGTAGACACACAATGTTCAATCATTTTACACCAGTGATCATGAAATCCTAGCTGTTTTAAAATAGAAATCAGAAAGCTCCACTCTAAAATCCTATATAACATAATAGCTTGTGCAATCTCTCCAAATTCAAGTGTTGGAACAATGAAACTATTAATTGATACGCTGTGTCATAGATGTCATCTGTCCATTCGAGCTTGTATATCTGGCACACTAAGTTTTAGTTCACCTATAATGTAAAATTGTTGCGTGTTTGCAGCCGTGCTACTGTCAAGTTGTAGCTTTTCCAATGGTTTTATTGGTTAGTGTACCAATTGTAGCATCCTTTAAGTGTATGAAGAAAACAATCCGTTAGAGTTTTAGTTATTTTAGATTTTGATGTTGGTGGAGGCTTTAACCGATAAATGTTCTAATTGCTTTAGACCGCGTCCTTGGCCCTCATTCCATGGATTACAAAACCAAAACCTTGGGTCATGTTTGAATGGATTCAATTTCATGGAATTAGCCATCTTTCGATAAAAATAACGTGTTTTTCATCCTTTGATTACAAATTTATTTTCACGAATTACGGATCTATTTACAAAAAAGTATGGTCTACACTAAATATGTATTAAACATAATTCCACGGAATTCCTTAAAAAGCCTTTGCTTGCCTCCCCAAGTATATTGATTCCATAGAATATATTTTTCATGGAATTGTTTCATTTCCTTATTACCAAACACAGCCGTAGGTTGTGCTCGATACTAGGTCAGAAAAAATAATTGTATAAAAAGTGTACTTCGTGGTAACAATTTCCAGGAGGAGAATTATACGAGATTTCATGAAATTAAGTTAAAAAACAAATTATATACCATACATTCCATAGAATTAAATTTGTTATCAAACGAGGGAAAACACATAACCTTAGCCAGAAATAAACTTTGAGAAATGATTCCGCATAAAGAAAATAAACTAATGAACTTTTGGAATACAAAATAATTTGATATTAACGCAGAAGAATTTTGATTCAATTCAAACAAGCAAGGGAAGAGCGGAAAAAAAGAATTCAAACGGGACAAACATGGACCCTCTCTGTGGACGAACCCATCCCACCAGACCTGCCTTCACCAAGTGCAGCCCAGATCCAATTTTCCAAAAGGTCTCCAAAACACCGACTTATTCAAATTTTTAGAAACAAGGGTTTCCAAAAATAGAAGCCACCGCCTTTGATTTAAATTTGGAAACCGGCGTAAATGCGGAAACCAAGAGTTTCATAAGAATGGAAACTTCTGATTAGATTTAGGAGCATCCGATAAGTTATCATCTACTATATAAATAGAGGTAGTGAGATTCCCAAACTCAATTATAACTTTACTAAACCGATCTCACTAGCTATACCAGAAACATTCTCTCTGAATCTCTGCAGTTCTTAACTTCTTTTTCGTTCCAGAAATTACAAACTTTTGAAGTATCATGGGTCAAAGGAAGATAGAGATAGAAAGGATTGTTGATCCAAAAAAAGAGAATGGTAACTTTTTCGAAAAGAAGAGATGGTATCAAGAATAAAGCTACTGAACTATGCAGGTTATTTGCAGATATTATTGTCTGCATCATCGTATTCTCTCCTGGTGGAAAACCTTTACCTTCACTAATTCTCCAGTCGGTGTGTGTAATATGGTTCAACGGTTCCTGGAAGAACAGAGGAAAAGGTAAGAAACAAGAAAGTGAGAATGCTCAATGCAGAAACAAGGCTGGTGTTGGGAATGGGACTGCTGATAGCTTTTGGTGGGATAATATAGACAATCAAGAACTGGGTTCTGTGGAGAAGTTAAAGTCTGTGAGACATTCTTTGGAAAAATTGAAACAGAATTTGTGTGCAAGAAAAGAGGTACTTACTGCATTATCTTCGGCATTGTCATCTTCAACAATTGAAGACTTGTTCATAGTTGATGAAGACTGTATTGTTGAAGACAGAATTGTGGAAGATGCCGCAACAAGTATTACTGAAAAGCATGAAACTAGGGATGACATGTTGCAAAAATCAGCCTAATCTTGATCTTAGTCTTAATCTTGGGTGGTAGCTTAATGAATAGGCAACTATGTCATTGACCCTCTTGCTGAAAAGGGATTGTCTTCATCTCGTGAAAAGTCACCTACCTCCTCACAGAACTGAAATTGAATGTAATATTTTGTTTTAGAACTTTTCATTTCATCATGCAAATATAGTAGCAACTACAATTAGTGTGATTCTTACAGAGTAGACAATTTTTTTTTCTTTATTAGTTAATGATCTTCATACACCTCTGTAAGCTCAATTTCAATAGAAAAAATAATATTCCTACTAATGCAAGGGTTATACATATTCGATTTCTTCACTGTAAAACAACAAAACTTACGATGTGCATTGTTAGAAACCTACTTTATCACCTTATAAATCTAATATTACTTAGCAAGTATTGTTAAAATAGTTCCTCATCACCTGAATAACCTTGGCTTTTGATCTTTCTAAGATCCCATCAGTGCTTCCTTTGTAAGTTGGCAATTGATGAGAGCTAAGTCCATATTTATACTTACGTGACCTGGGGTTCTGCAATAAAGTTTGAAACTCTTACTTGCAGAGCCTGTCATAATGAAAGCATGGCAGTTGTGGAACTTCTGCAACAAAATTTGAAATATCTACCAGCTAGCAGGTTCACTGATCAGGTTTCCCTCTACAGCATCTCTTCTGGGCCTCAACCTTACTAAGCGAGTATTGTTAAAATAGTTCTTCATCACCTGAACAGCCTTGGCTTTTGATCTTTCTAAAATTCAGTCGGTGCTTCCTTGTTAAGTTGTGAGAGCTAGATCCATAATTACCCAAGTACGGCAGTTGCAGACTTCTGCATCAAGCGCTGCCTCTTCAGCATCTCCTCTTGGCCTCAACATTACCCTCCTTCAGTAACAATGCACATAAAACACGTATTACGATGATAGCTGCAGAGATGCTAGATTATAAGAAAAAAGATGGTTAATATCATCCAAACCCCTTTCAAGAGTCAATTTAGGTATTGTATAGCTGATTTAGATCTTGAACCAGGCATATGGCAGTAAATTATCAGTGGAAGTTTTATCCTACAACCAATTGTCACTTAGACAAAGAAAGAACACAATACACTGCATTGTTGAAAATGATAATTCTAGGAAACCATCACTAAACGGAAATAAGCTGAGCACTCACAAGATAAGAAAATGCATGAGCTAGTGATAAAACTTTTGTGAACACTGAGAGCATTATCTTCAGTAACCCGAGGGGCCTGCGTCACAAAGATATCAACTTAGATATAAAATGTTTGACAGAAGAAAAAATCAAAGCAATGACAGAAGCCAGCGCGGGTTATCAACTATAATTTACAAGTGCACCACGATCTGAAAGACAAAATTCGATAAAGAAAAGCACCTGCAGAGTGCCGGAGTATATAAACAGGATTACGAATTACGTAGAGAAAATTTCCAACTTAAAGCATACTGGTGAAGGAAGCTAAAAAGCCATGACTGATAGAACCCGTTGGGAACAGTGGGTCTCATGAATCATGAACTCAGCAAAGAATCATGTGTGTAGTTGCAGGAAATCCTACACTACACCCCTCACAATATTCCACACAACTAAGACATTTTTTAGATGAATAACATTTTTCCTTGAAGATTCACAAGATAAAATAGAAAAGAGTTAAAGAAATTACAATTAATCAACACCGATTTTCTCTCTCCTAATGACTTGTCTAACACTCTCAAAAGAATTCCCTCCCTACAACAGGTTCGTTCAGCTCTTTGTATAGGACAGTATACAATGGATGACAGCTAAGCTGTCCTTTATTTTCGGTAATGACTTGCGAAATATCGCAAGTGTTCAAATATATAATCTCGCCACTCTCCTAAATCTCGCTGGGTCTTCACACTTTTCTCATGTTTTGGCTGTCGTCATTCATTGCGTCATTAATGTTATTCTTC
>JAJJWW010006392.1:0-29915 GCA_023531295.1 Papaver armeniacum | reverse complement strand
ACACGTAGGGTGCTATCAAAAGTCATTTAGAAGATGTCTTACGTAGAAAGGATAATAAGCGTCTCAGCTATACATGCAGCAGTCCGAAGTCATTTAATAATTTATATACTGGTAATAAAAAAGATGCAACCATCACATGCAAGTATTCAGCAAGTCTGAGATCTTCATTTGGCCAAGCACTGAAGCAGAACTACTAGAAAGAACCAAGTCGTGTCATTTCCCGCCATGTCGCCCCAATTTAGCTTGGTTTGTCATTGTCATTACACATTTGGCGTTGCCTGATAAAGATAGTGACTAATCAGACATCTGCGAGGAATCCAACCATCCACAATGTAGGGGGTTGGGTTTGGGGATATTAACTATAACTAGATTTACAAAAAGAATTACAAAATTAGACAGAAAATGACTAACACAAAATACCACACTTCCATGCGGCTACAAGAGAGTTATAATATCCAATAGGGAATTATATTTTTTAACACGTACTGAAGTAGTCTTAGCCAACTAGTGTTTTGAGTTAGTTGACTTGGATAGAACTGATGGATAATAGAGACGATGCCTATCTGGTACAGTTATTACTATATAAAAATAAATGTACACTGTAAGGTAAGTTCTCAAATTTCACCTAAACATCCTTGAGTTAACATGAAACTATGTGTAGGTATGTTTATGAAATGAGCATCAGGAAATATGACTACTATTATCCTAAATGGTTACATGAAATGTACATGCGATGAACTACAGAGATAGACGGGGTGTACGCAGTGATAAAACAACTCACATTAACATAATAGTCCGGAGCATAACACCATAAATCACATGCGATTAAATTAGCCACCTGCAAAAGTAGGAGCAGCAAAATCAATAACATGACATACAACAACAGACAAGGAAAAAAGAGCTCCCGGAACTGTGAAGTTAATTCGTCAATAATAAATCCGCAAAACTTCAGAGCAAATGAACAACAGAATAGGAAATGGTATCAGTGGTAACTAGGTGAGCAGAAACGATGTGTCTTCCACCTCTTGCGGTCCAGTAATGATAACTAGCAAAAGAAAAATGATGAGACTTTGCAACTTAGGTAGCAACATAAGGGAGCATGTGACAGAACAAGAAATCATACCAGTAGTAATGAAAAAGGGGAAAACGGAAAACTAACACCATTTTGATACAATGCCTTTTTTGGATCATAATTAGACATATAATAATGATGCACATTGCATCTTTCATGACTCAAAACTTAGGAAACGGAAAACAAGTTACCTCGTCATTGAACTTTTCCGTAGGATCTTCGAACCATGTAAAGAAGCTGCAATCACAAAAGCATACAGAAGATGAACATCCTGCATACTTGATAGACATCAACCATATAGCCAGGAGATAAACGTCTAAAGTTATATTAAACAAAAACAGACAATAGTTTAGCGTTACTGACATTAGATTTTAGACAGTTTAGTGAACTCCGAGATCATACATACAGCTGAAACTAAGGGTATTTACACTTACATTAAGAAAGGAAAATTGAGGGTACCAAAATAATGCTCCCTCTCATTAGAACTCAAAATATACCCCTCAGGGTATTTATATTGAGGAAGGAAAATTGAAGGGTTTTTAAATGATGCTTCCAACAAAATTATTTGATACGTTGCAGGAGGGAAGGACAAATGCAATCAGCCCAGAGCAACTCTTCATAAAACATAAATTAAACTTCGGGAAGAAAGTAAAAAATCAACTTCAGCAGGTCTAAGCAGGAGCAGCTTGACAATTACTAAAAACCCCAACGTTTGAGAGAAATCATTCACAGCCTTATCATACTACCCCGATCAAAGAACGCCAACATATCCAAAAAGGAAATAAAAAGTACGCTCAATGCTGCAAGTTATTCATGAGCGGAAGGATGTAATCACCAAAGCGATTACAAATAGAACTATGACTCTGTGAAGTTTGCATTACTTTATAACTCTTCAAATCTCAATCTTGACTAGCCTATCATAAGCTCGACTTCGCCACTAGTAACAGACAAAACAACGGATATAAGTTAAACTGGCATACATTAATGATTAACCTGCTCCAACTGAAATCCCAAGTAGTGTCTTAGAACTCTCAACAAAGTCGTAATAAAAACGTCAATCGGCCATTATGAACAAATCAGATTCTGGAGCCTATCATGACATGATAACAAACCTTTTAGGCATATCAGTATGCGACTGCTTACTCGACTTTTCTTCGAGTCCAGCTGTATTGCCCTAATACACGAAAAAAGGCAAGTGAAAAATCTATGTGACAAAATGCAGGCAATAAGTACTGTGATACATATACTTCCTTTACCTTGCCATTCTTCCATATGATTGGGGTGCACCTTACGTCAAAGATTCCTTTTTCGGAGATCTTAAAGTTCTTTGTGAGACTTGAATTTTTAAAGTATGGATTCTTATCAAAGTTCTGCAGTCAATGAAGAATATGTACCTTAATTCGATGAAGATCACAGGCTAAAGAGCAACATCACATAATTTCCAAACTAATGCAGTATTAAATGGAGGAAAAGTCGCAACTGTTCAAACCCAAAATAAGAGTTGGGGATACAGATTAAACTCACTAAAGTGATTATGCACTCAGGTGTCACATCTGGACGACCTTCAACATCCACAGAACGGAGAAACTTGATTATCTGCATCAAATATAGAGCAGAAGACGTGAATCCCAAGCACTTAAGAATTAAGATGTCAGGTTTCGACAACCAATCCGCGGAATCACAAAAATGAACAGGAATAGAATAAACAGATCCATCAAAAGGATATCCTGGAACACAATTCTGCAAAATACTAATTCCAGTTTCATGTATTTGGGAAGCTTTACCTTCTTGTCTTCTTTATTCAGGCGTCTTTTAAGCGCATCATCACTCATAAACTGCAAACAATGAGATTGCCAAGTCAAGCGGACATCATAAATGTCAATAAGAAAGTACAATTTAACATATCAACTGGGGACCAAGGAGCCGATTCTCAAGTAAAAACTTAATAGTAAGAGGGGGACAGATTACGAACAGCAGTTGACCAGAACTTAGGAAGTGATTTGATAATCTCATTCCTTCGCTCATAGAGACCCTTTTCTTCTTGATCATCTCTTTCACTCAATTGCATAGCCCATAGCTTCTTGTTATAACTATCCTCCAAACTCCGTATTTTGGCAAGTGTGGTTTCCTTCTGTATGAGTGACCTACATTTAGTACCAATGAATCAAGATTCCCAAACAATCCAAGTCTGACAATAGACAATCAATAGGAGATCACGGTGTAAAGAGAAAAACAAACATGTAAAAAAACCATCATATAAGAATATGATGGTACAGGTAAATCGCTACCTAACGTGAAACCCAAAAAGTGCTCTTCATTTTTCTACCCATGTAAACCCCAAGAAAACCTCAAGGCAAAAATATACGACTAAAATAACAGAAAGAACCAAAACCTAGGATTAACAAATCTCACCAAGTCAAGCTGCTCATGTTGTACTTGCATCAAATTCTCCAAGGATTCAACGAGGGAAAGGTCCACGCTGCTTATCTCTGCAACCTTCTTCCACTCTGATGATTTTTTTTTAAAAAAAAAAAAAATCAATGAGATTCATAGGTAGGAGATTCGGGCAAAATCAAGAAACTATCACATTACATTCTTATAAACATAAAAAGAAGAAACTCACAGAAATAAAAAGATTAAAACCCGATTATATCATTAAACCCTAATTTTCTTACCCTCTAGGTTCGCTTTCTCTTTCTGAATCAATTCTTCCTTCGAAAGACTTGGTATCATCAATTGCCTGAGTCTCTCATATTTCTCTAAATACTTTCGGATCCCGATCATCTCCTCCTCACCCTCCGTTTTACTTTCTTGATCAACTTTAACTTTTTTCTTCTTTTTTTTCTTTTCGATTTCAGCAGAAATTTTTTCCACCTTCTCTGGTAGCTTAAATGATCTCTTACCTTTCACCAACTTCCCTGATTTTGCCAATTCATTTAACTCCTTCAATAACGTTTTTTTATAACTCTGCGGAAGCCTACCTACATAATACTTCTCTTCAATAAACTTTGCAATTGCATGTTGACTTAATCCAGATTCTGTTTTCAAGCTAGAAATTGCTTCAGTTACCATCTGAATGCAAGGAGGAAGAGAAGGAGGAGGCGGAGGAAGAATATCCATGGTTAGGCTTCAATTTGATATACTCTCTGTATCTGATTTGGGTCTTGTGATATTCGGGATTACGACGGACACTTTTATACGGGTCTCTGAGAAGCGTCACGTCAGATTTTGAAAGCGGTTTCGAGGTATAAGAGGAGTTCCCATGGATTCAACAAATATTTAGTTTGTTCATTTTGCTCCCTCTATGGACCCAACAAACGTGAAAAACGGATGGAGTTTGTTGAGGTGAGGCGGTAGAACAGATGCGCGCTTCATGGAAAACCGAGCGGTTGAACCAAACACGCTGGTGTGTGATCCAAAACCTCCAGTTTTTACTTCACACGCCAGCGTCTCTGGTGAATCCTCCAGCGTTTGATCCAAAACCGCCAACGGTTGAAAATTCTTGTGATCCAATGGCTAGAATTTTGAGTTCTATAAATACTCCTCATTTCAACTCCTAATTCACACATTCTACACATTCCAAATCTCTTCACTCTCAAATCATCTATAAAAATGCCTCCCAGAGTTCGTGGTGTTAGATTCACTCAACAAGAGGATTTAGCTATTTGTAGAGCTTTTTTTTTTTCACACACAAAATATTGTGATAGGAATGTAGCCGAATCGACGTTGTATTTCTAGGAGAAAGTTTATAGAATGTTCGTCGCTGAAATGAGGAACATTTATGGGCGTGATTCTCACGGATTGTCGTATCGTTTTAGTTTAATTAGTCGTCATGTATCGGAATTCATCGATGTACTAGTGGACAATCACAAAAATAAACTCGGCGGTGAAGTTGTATATGAAGTGGAACCCATAACACTAACGATGTGGGCAGTATCTCACGGCGGACGTCCTTTCGACTTCCAAGCTTGTTTCAACATTCTTAGGGTGCTCAACAGATACGATCCCTACATCGTCCTAGAATTCCACCCGACGAGAATTAACGCCTATGTAGTAGTTGTTTTAATCTAATGTATGTGTTTTATTCTCATGTATGATGTGGTTGTTTAATCCAATGCAATATGTTTTTAATTATGATATTGATGGTGCAATGTTTAATCCAAGAAAATATTAAATTAGTTATGATATTGATGGTGCAAATGTGAAGACATCCACATGTTTGGTTTAGATAATCATAATAACACAAAATAAACATCAAACTAAATAACATAATATCATAGTGAATCGATTTGTCCTTGAACTTTAATCAGCCCACTCCACCAAAAAACACCTAGGACATTTCCAGAAATGCCTTCCATAAGTGTCTTCTTTAGTAGAAGTGCACAAATGCATAAAAGTCATGCAACCGAGATTTGAGCATGCACTGATTCTCTGTGGACAATGTTTGTATTCGTGATCTCCATCTCCATAATGCTTGCAGTGTAATAAATTCTTCTTCAATTTGTCTTTAAGTTTCATCTAGCATATGTGGTTCCTCTGGACAATTGGGATCTTGACATTGCAAATACTTGAGCTTTTCCGGTTGTGATTCAATAACCATTCTGATACGTGAACAACCTTCCCGCGGACACTTTGAATACATCCAAGGTCATTGCATAAGACTGTGGTTATCCATGAAACATAATGGACAAACCTCTTTTGCTTCGACACATAATATTTGTTTTGCTTTGCCATTAGAAAACATGGTGGATGTTGTTGGCTTAAGAAATAAATTTGTTGGTTTGGTTGAGAATCAAACCTAGTGTTGTATTTATAACAAAAAAAATAGACGTTGGTAATTCAAACGGGCGGTTGTAGTAAAGCCGCGCGGTTTTACTACAAACACCAACGGCTCGATTTCTTTCTCGCCCTATAAATTTCATTCTTCCCATCTCCAAATTCACATCTTTTTCTTCTTATTTCTTTCTAAAACTCTTAATCTCTTTCACTCTGCAGAAATGTCTACTAGAATTCGTGGTCCCAAGTTTACTGAATAATAGGATATAACTATATGCAAAGCATTTTTTTTTTCATAGGGTAATCGTTGGTATGGGTTATCAAGACGATTCTTTTTTGGAGAACTTTTTTACAATGTTCGTCTCACTGACGGGGAACCCGAGATGCTCGTTGATTGTATGATCGTTTTCAATCTATTAGGCTTGCAGTACAGTCATTTCTTGTTCTGGTAAGGGAAATTTATCGAGAAAAGTTCATCGGTGTAACTGAAGATGAAGTGATCCAAACAACTCTTGATAATTGGGAGGAAGCTCACGATAAACCTTTTCTTTACGAAGCGTGTTTCAAAATTCTTAAAGATGGTCCATCTCAAGCATATATGTACTGCACTCGAATGCCTCTCCCGGTCTTTACAATGGAAGAAAATGTTACTCTTGTTTGATGTTGGTTACATCGTATGATGAGACCAATGAACAATGACTATTTCTGGGAAAGAGTATTGGAACATTTTGTAACGGCGAGGAACGAAACCATAAGAAACAGTAAGAGCCTAGAACTAAGATTTTCATTCATCACTAAGAAAGTCAAACATTATACAGAAGTTTTATGGATGGTTCACCGTAGCAATTCTGGATTATCCAACGAAGAACTGGTGAGTATCTTACCTTTGTCCTCACTGATCAACTGCATCATAAATATCTTAACTTGTTGTTTATCTGTTTTACAGAAAACCATCGCTCAGGCCAAGTTTACTGAAGAAACCGGAAGAGAGTTTAAGCATTTTGAATGTTATGAACTCTACAGAGATAATGTCACTGGATTTGATGTAGTTTGATATTATTGTAGTGGTTTATTAAAATGTAGTCCGATGTTATATGCAAGTTTAAAATGTAATAAATATCGCTTAATCTGAAGTGGAAGTCTATTTTAAATTCTAAATATTTTCATTCATTGATATTACTGCCAATTCTTTTACAAGATATAAACTTAGACAATAATAAAAAGTAGTAAACAACTTCAATAAAAATCAAGTACAAGCTTTGGCCTCCTGTTTATCTTCATTTGACGTATCTTCCGTTCAACACGCTCTTTGACAGTTTCGCCTTTGTTTCTGAATTTTTTGTTGTTACCTTTAAAAAATATAGCTCTTCTCTGCCTTTTAGCGGAACATTTTCTTGGAGCAACTTCAAAAACTTGCACTTCCCTCTTACAATTTTCAATCTTTTTAAAACTTCAACATATCTTAGAAACAACATCTTCAAGTTTTGCATCGTTGTTGATGGGAGAAAGGGATTTGCTGGTTTTATATGAAAGTGAAGAGACGACCGTGCGGAGGAGATTCCTCGACCGAGCAAATTGCTTTAACCTTTTGCAAACAGATGCACTGCACGGGGGTGCTTTGAGTTCGAGAGATCAATATGTAGGACTCCGGCCTAAACCAAGACAATGGTCGTTCCAGAGTCAATTCGGTCACAAGAGAGGATGGGTCGATCTATAGGTGGGAAGCTGAGAAGTGTGTGAGATCGATGATGATCAAGGTTTGAGGATGTATTGTGTATTTTGCGTGAAGAAATAATATAAGTTCTGATTGATTGAATTTGCTCTGTTGAGAGTGATTGCTCAGACGAGAATTCTTGTGCAGATGAGACTTCTTTCTTGGACGAGCGTTCTTGTTTTTTCAATCATGGATTCAGAGACTTATTTATATTGCAAGAATAGTAGACACATTGATCCCAGTAAGTGTGACGTTTGCTGGAGTGAAAGAGTGGGAAAGTGAGAAATCGTGTTAAAACCAGTTACTCATCGTGCAGAGACTTGGTTGATTGTCCGCCCACTACTTTGCTAATTAACTCCTTTAACTGCTTGCACGACTTAATCACATTCTCATCGTGGGTGAACACACGTGTCGTAGACCGCAAGACCAAAACCCTAGTTAATATCCCCCATTTGACATGATTGATATCTCATGATTGTGGTGTCTGCAATGCAGAATTATATTTAATTAGTCAGTTATTTAACTGATTAGACGATGAGTCTTAACATTGTTGAGTCGAGCATGATTAAAGAATACTCTATGATTCATCGATTGAGCATGTCTGTTGAGACAGATGTATAGTTCTCGAATGAATGTTGATACTTAAATCTACATGATGAATATTGCTCGTCTGAGCGAATATTGCTCATTTGATGAATTACTAAATATTGATAGTTGAATCAATATTGCTAATTTGAGAAAATATTGCTTGTGTGAGCAAGTATTGCTCACGTGAATAATTATATATTGATAGTTGAACCAATATTCCTAGCCCAAGCAAATATTGCTCATTTTATGAATTATTGGTAGCGCGACCAAATAAAATATTAATTTAAAATATTGGTAGTTGAACCAAATGTAATTAATTATAATGTTGATTGCTGGATCAACATAAAAATATTGGTGTTTGAACCTGTTCAGAATTATGCTTTTGCAGAGCATTTGGTTCGAAACCCTAGTTTTGATCGATTGTTGATCAATTGATGGTTTACTGAAAATCAATCACTGAGTGAGAGAGAGACCAGCTACATGGGATGATGGGCCGTCCATTTAGCGCCCAGGTGCTCGAATGAGCATGTACCAAATTCCTTTGAAGGCCAGTTGGTGAAAGGATGATTAAACGCTGGTTTAATCATTTATTGAAATAGTGCTCGTCTGAGCATTAGGCAATAAAACCTAATTATGGAGAGATGAGGGACCGACCCAGATGACATGGAACCGACCCTTGGTGGTCGTGGGACCGACTAACGGTCGTTTAATGAAATTCCAAATTATTTGGAAAGAGTTTGAACCCAATATGAACAAATTAGTTCAAATTATGAAGATGTGTGGGACCGGCTCCTTGCAAGCCAAAGGGCCGACCCTGGTAGGTCAAGGTGATATGCCCATGTCACGATAGTGTCCGTGTCTCAGTCCTGAGAATTTTGGTATTTTCTGGTGCGCGTTTGAGCAATATTTTGGATTTTCAGAAGAGTTTGATCTTGACTGAAACTCTCAATTTTGCTCGAATGAGCAAGTAGAACTTTGCTCGCGCGACCAATATTTTGAGAATATTAAAATAATAATATTTTGATATTTTCCATGAGTAGCCTAGTCGGTCATGTGACCATTTGACTTTTTGGCTTTTTGATGGTTTGAGCAATATTTGAGAAAATATGGAAAAACCAGGGTTTTTGCTCAAACGAAGGAGTTTCATGAGATGAAGGAAATAATAACGATAATAAAATAAGGGATCATAAGGCGTGGAACCGGCCACGGCTAGGGCATGGTCGGACGGGTAGTAGGCCAGGTCTCGTGACACCTTTCCCTATTTTTTAATTATTTTTCATCGTGTGAAGGAAATATGGAGAAACTGAGAGTTTTGCTCAAACGAGGGAGTTTTCATGAGATTGGGAAAAATAATAATATAAGGTAAAATTAAAGGAAGAGGCATGGGACCGGCCACGACGGCATGACCGGCCGGCCGGTGGGCCCGGTCCCTTTAGGCGCCTCTTTATTGTTTTATTATATTATTTTTCTTCCCTATTTTGCATAGGTTTCCTCGTTTGTTCATATTTTTGAGTTCTCGTTCGTGCATTATTGCTAAGTACACTCACACCATTTTCTTAGGGCTTACTCGGTGGTGGCTCAGATGCCCATACGTTGAATATTCATTACTAACCCATGGAATTCTACTGGAAAAAGCCATGAATTGAAGTAACGAAATATTATGATTAACGTAGAATTCTTTATAGGAATTCAATTGATGAATCTTGTGACTAGAAATTATTAATTGATTAATTGATGGCTCTATACTAGCAAGAAAGCTGTCTAGGAGCATTATGATTATTCGAGAATTGAGCGATATGAGCTAATTGAAGCGTCGTATTTATTTTGTATAGTCAGGGAAAACATTATTACATCCTGAAGACGTTATCGCTTTATAATAGCAGGCAAGCTGTCTAGGAGCCGTCCAATCATTAAGATTTTATACATATGTCTTTTACATAGTCGGGGAAAACATTGTTACATCCTAAAGACGTTATCGCTTTATACTAGCAGGCAAGCTGTCTAGGAGCCGTCTAATCGTTTTCGATTCTATATAAAAGTGATTACTGAAATTGTTCAGTATTGATGAAATATGTCGTGGTCTCAATTGAGAGACTGCATATTCATGTATGCTCTGAGAGGCAATACACTCAGTCAGAGGTTCTTATGGATGATCTGAGAGGCAATACACTCAGTCAGAGATCATCGTGGCATGAGCTTTCATGCTTAAACGAGAGACATGAGTCTCAATATTCGTTTGAATACTGGATCAGGAATATGCAAGGTTATGATTTTACAATTTTATCCTTTGTCAAAAATCTACCATCAACAATCGCAAAAAAGTGTGATCGCCTTTTCAGCCATTTCACCAACAATAAAACTAAAAAATTGAAATAGATTTAGAAGAGTTCAAGAGAAGTGAATTTTGGTGTGAGTGAAATGTTTGAAGATGGTATAATTTAAGAGGTAAAAAAATGAACTTTTTTTAATTTTGAAAATTATTTGTTGGCGTTTTGGCTTCACACGCTAGTGTTTGTAGAAAGCACGCCGCGTTTAACCATCAAACGCCCGCGGTTGTGGTTCGCACACTGAGTTTCATCTTCACACGCTATCTAGTGTTTTTTGACCTGGCGCTCGATGATCAACGGCCCACTTCTGTTCCCATAGTAGAGAAACATGTTTGGCCATCCACCTGGCTCAAAAAAAAATTGGGTTTGTACATTGCCATAGGAATTTCCCTAACTCAATATTTTGAGGCATCCAAAATGATTAGCCTATCTAGGGTATGTTTATAAGAGGTATCTTACCCACGGAGTAATTTACGATGTTACCTTTAATTATTTTAAATCAAATAAATATTTTTGGGAAAATTAAAAACATAAACCTAAACTACTCAAAAATAGTTAAACAATTTCTTCTCTCATTCTCATTCTCCCTCTCAAACATTTGATTTCTTTTCATCGTTGGTTACTTGTTCAATCATAAATCTTAGATCGTTGATTAAAATCACAACTATAAAAATAGAAAGAAGAGTTGCACTAGAAATATTAAAACGTCGCAAAAACCGCAGCAGAACCTACCTTCGTTCTCAGTTTTTTGTGTTTTAGAAGAACAGTTCTGCTGATTTAGAAATATCAATTTTGAGTCGAACCTAATTTATACTTTAGAAAATCACTAAGTCCGGCTGATTCAATTTTACTATATCTTCAGCCAAACTTTTGACTTGAGTTGCTTAATTAAAATTGCTAGTCATAGGTTCGACTAATAATTGATCTCTCATTCTTAGCCGAACAAAGCACGTTTGTTCAAAAAACATAAGGTTTGGAATACATTTAAGTCCAGTTGCTTCAACTTTGCTAACTTTTAGCCAAACTTATGATTTAAGTTTCATAAAATTGTCAATTTTAGGTTCGGCTAATAATGGATGTCCCGATATTAGCCGAACATAACCCTATTATTCAAATATTTAGAGTAATCAGCCGAACCATGTTATTCATAGTCGAACTTTCTTCCGTTATTTAATTTGTGTTAGTGTTAATGACTTGTGGTTAATATTAATGACTAAGTAGTGATTGGTTAAACTTAGTGCTAGTGTTAGTTTATAAGAAAAACAAAAGAAAAAAATACAGATACCTAGGGTTTTATTGAAGAAGAAGAACAAGAAGCGAAGAAGTAATATTTTCTCTCTTTTAGATTATTGTGATTCAAGTTACAAATGCAAGGAAGGTGAATCTTCAGATCGTAATACATCTCGCAATGTAACTTGGAGATTTAATGTAGGTTGAGTTCGTCAAAAAAAATGATTTTTTACAATCTAGATTGACTGACCAGATGAATAGTTTGGCTAACAAAAAAAAGAGACGAACCGAGGTTTTTTTGAAAAAAGTTGCTGCTACTCCTACAAAAAAAAGTTGTTCGTCCTGCTAAGGAAGTTGTTCCTGCGAAGAAGACTAATTGATGTTACTTCATCAGAATGTAAATGATGTTTTAGATTTTGGGTTTTGCTTACATTCTAATTGATGTTTTAGATTTTGATTCTGAGTTTTATTTTCCTACTGCTAGTTGGAATAATTCGATGAATGTGATACCATTGAATTTCTTCGTTTTTTTTAATTTATTCAAAAAGCGTTAGATTCAACATAACCAGAAGCATGTAGATTTTTGCAAACGAATCCCATGAATTACTTCACCGCAAATCCGTCCATCACTCATTTGCTAACTGTAATATCTTATCTCGAGTCTATCTAAAATGAGATTTGAAATGTTTAATTAAAAAAAATATGCTTAGTCCGCGTGTAACTAGGGGAGCTAATTTATTAGTGAAACCGAGTCATAAGACTCATAACTCATTGCACTACTAGTCACTTTCATGGTAAATCTCACTGCCTCGCCCCCTTTGTCAGTGACACGGGTTGTATAACTGATCCACAGTCTATTCTGTCAAATTAATTACAAAATATTCAAATTTCAGAAATAATTTAGACTAAAACTGGGTGGCAATTGTTAATTAATGAAGTAACTCTCAAGGGGATTTTAGGTTGTGAATCTTGTGATCCGCATAACTGGGTGTCACTTGTCACTACTAATACATTTAAATACGATGAAAACCACCGACTGAACTCTCTAGGTGGAACAACTTCCTTGGATATGAAGAAAAAAATTCGAACAACATAAAAGAGCTCAAATTACCAGATGCTCCAAAATCGTCCGATTGAGCTTTAAGAGAACTGACGCCTAGGTTACGGCGCTACAATAACAACCAGAGCATAAAGAGAGAAAAAGAAGACGAAACAAAAATGGTTGGGTATTTTGAAAGGTGCAAATTTTGTTAAGCACAAACTTCTCGTGGGTAAGCGTGCGATTTTTTTAGGGAAGGAAGACATAATAAAGTTTTTTTTCCACTTCATAACACGTCAATCAATCTGCTGCTTGATTTGCTTCTATATGCATAAGTTATCCTCAGTTGCATTTGTTGTTGCAGGTTTTATTATATTTATTCTAATCATGTTTTGGATGATCCACGATGCTTTGTTTAATCAAATTTATGCTCCACATGAGAAATAATGAGGCTTACCCTTTGTTCTTAAGATGTTGCTCTTTTTAAACAAATCTTAAACATTTGAGCTTTATCTGATGCCATGTCTCTTATCTTCAACCTCGTAAAACCTAAACCATTTAAAACAAGTAAATCACTAACAAAATTCAAAAATTGGAACGACCATGACACCACCGAGATGTACTTGAGAACATATTTATTCCATATATGTGGTCCTACTTTAATCGATGTTAACGAAATTCTAATAAAGAAAAAAAAGGCTAACCATGAAATAGCATTTGGCACGTTTGATAGCTACAGAGAACCTTTTCTTCGTACCATCAAGAAAGTAAGTTCTTTTTTCAAAAGCAATTTTTTTATTTTTCTTTGAAGCTCTAATCAACATAAGTCCAATCTTTTAGTGCTCGTAAGAATGGCATCTGGGTGCACATAGTTGTACTTTGTTAATTAACTTGATTAGAGTGTGGATTAGGTTAGGTTGGACTTTGTAAGTGTGTATACACCACATGCAAGTCTTTTGTCTGTCATATGCATGTTAGTTTGCGGAAATTTACCTTATAATATGGTAAGTTGGGAGTTAGGAGTCATAAGTAGATGGAGATGGTAAACTAATATGTGAACAAGAAGTACAGATTGTGACAACATGTTGGATGTGGTTGTCTCAACGTCCTTGAATTGTCATCATGATAGATTGATGATATTTTATGATATATTTTAGGATATTAAGGTAGTACCACCACACGAATATCCCGAAGGCGGCGAACATGTCAAATATCTTGTTTGTGGGTCGGGAAGGGCGGTTGCTTTAGATATACTAAAAGAAATAGATTGTAACAAACCTCTGAAACTTGCTGATGCTATCACTTGGATGGAGAGAACATTCACATATACATCCTTATAAGATCCATACGTAGGAGGAGATATGAATGGTAAGTGGAAGTTCTGCCTTTTTTATATAATTCATCAGAGTAATTATATGTTTGGGATTTTCCTTTTTTGTTGGGGTTATTCTATGCTTACTGTAAAGATAATTTTTGGTTTGATTTGACTTGTTTGTTTTTGCTTTTAGATAGAACCATCACTTGTGAATATGGTTCACCACGTGTAGGTCTCCTGAAGATAAGCCAAATCTTACCTCGATTGTGGAACAAACATAAAGGATTTTTATAACCCATTGTGAAGTTTAGTTATAATGAATTGACAGCTGCGGAAAAAGCAGAATGGGAGAGTACTGAGAAATAACCTCTAGAGCATTGGACAATTAAGTTACAACGGAGGAAGGGGCTTAAAAAATAACCCACAAGGTGTATGAGGATGTAGGTATAATTCAAGTCCAGATGCTAGGATTGTATCTCATTAGTCTGATAATTTAAATACGTAACTTCATCAATGGAAATTTCTGAACTAAAGTAGCTTTTTTGAATCTCGTTATTGTATTTTGATATTCGTTTCTTTTTTAATCTTTTTTTTTTTTTTTTTTTTTTTTTTTTTTTAAATTTAAGGCGAGGAATTTTTACTTGTCTTAGATGGGATTTAAAAATGTTTTTACAACGATAGATAAAAAAAATACAAACCAAAGGTACATGTTACATAATCTTTTCGTTAAGTGTTCACTTAATCGGCCAAATGAAGCTATTTTAATCTTAGAAGAATGAAACTATTAAAAAAAAAAAATCGACATACTCATTTCATAGCATTACTCGCCAGTTATCTTTAAGCAGCGAAGACCGGGTACATATTTTTTTTTTGTTTTCTTGTGGAAGCATGAGTAAACAACTAATGTACTAACAGGGTAAGTCATCTTTTTAACTATAAAGAGATGTTAAATCCAACGTCTAATAATGTCTTATAGCTTTAACCCACATTGGGTGTAGGTAAGAAAACTAATGTTTGAAGTCAGGAAAGAGTATTTAGGACTGTGTATATCTTTTTTTTTTTTTTTTTTTCTGACTAAAGACCATAGATCTTAAAAGATCTTCATATTATCAAGGTTCACTTCCCTATCTTCCCCTCCGGGACTGCAAAATCCCTCTCCATAAACATCACCACCACTTCTAATAAATCTCCCACTTTCTTTTTCTTCATCACCACCAAAATGTTGTTGTTTTTTTTTTTTTTTTTTTGCAATATTACTAATTCTCGGGAAGGAACGAAAATGAGATCGATTGAGTTACCGAGTAAGGTAATATGTTTTTTATTGATCAATCAAATATCTTCGCGGAAATCAAATAACTTGTAATTAGATTATGTAATAGATTAAATTAGTGAATTGGGCATGATTACAATTGGTATTGCTTAGAAATTGGGTAAGAATTGCTTGTACTTTGATAGATTTATTGAAAATAAATGAAAATTATCATCATTCAATAGTTACTCGTTTCTCTCTGCTCCTACAATCCGTTTAGAATCGAATCATTTGATTGATCGAATGATTTTTTTAAATAAGTTCGAATTAAGAATCAGTTTGTCTGATTGTATATGAAGGAATTTTTTAATCACTTTTTTCGATTATGTCAATTTGAATCTCGATTTGAAGAAATTGTAAACTGATTTCGTTTTTTAGGCATCAAACATGAGCGAAGTAATTAAATCTCGCAGGAAGAATAACCAGGGGACACTTGGACTGGTCCTTAGTGAAGGAGGAGGCGGACGCGGTGATCCGAAATTTGTGCTTGTTGCAGGAGATGTCCTGTTAGTTGCGCCTTTTAATAATCTTACAAATTATTGTAAGAGGGATTATACTAATGAAAAAACTAAAGTGTTCAAAAGAAAGATCAGCGCAGTCTATTCAGGTGATTGAAGCGGCCATGACACCACCGAGATGTACTTGAGAACATATCTATTCCCTATATGTGGTCCTACTTTAATCGATGTTGACGAAATTCTAAGAAAGCAAAAAAAAAAAAGGCTAACTATGGAATAACATTTGACACGTTTGATAGCTAAAGAGAACCTTCTCTTCGCACCCTCAAGAAAGTAAGTTCTTTTCAAAAGCAATTTTTTAAATTTTTCTTTGTAGCTCTAATCAACATAAGTCCAATCTTTTAGTGCTTGTGAGAATGGCATCCCTGGGTGCACATAGTTGTACTCTGTTAATTGACTTGATTAGAGTGTGGATTAGGTTAGGTTGGACTTTGTAAGTGTGTATACACCACATGCAAGTCTTTTGTCTGTCATATGCATGTTAGTATGCGGAAATTTACCTTATAAGATGGTAAGTTGGGAATTAGGAGTCATACGTAGATGGAGATGGTAAACTAAAATTCTTTAGTTATAATAACAACTTGTTAATTTAGTTTAATATTACCATGTATACTTTGACCGATTTAAGTTTGTTATAAAATTCTTACTCGATCAAAACAAAACAAAAAGAGCAACTCCCCCATGAAATGAAACAAGATCATATGTTAAATATAACAAACTAGAAGGAAAAAACTCATTCCTAATTTAAATAAAAACAAAATAATTGTAATAGTAACGTTGATAAGGGAAGTTAGAAGATTGTTTTAATAGATATTATATGAAAAAATCTATTTAATTACAAGATAGGTTTATTTTTCTTTATATGTGATATCATACGTACCACTTGCATAAAATCAAACTTATACCAAATTCCAAGTATTCCGAGTATGCATATATGCGTTAGAGATATACATAATGAATCCACTGATGCATACAACAAACAATCCTCTTAGAACGGTATACCTTGGAATAAAAGTCATGGCTTCTTCATCCAAACCTTTTATGTAATGAGTTGTGAATTCTTTAACATCAATACTTATGTATATTGTGCTCCTTTTATAGGTACTAGGACGACCAAGTTCTTAGGTTTACATAATTATAAAAGATTTTTAAATAAATCTTTTAAAATGAAATTAATATTTAAGTAGATTTCCACAAAATAAAGAAGTATGAAAGATCATAATAATTTATGGATTGTAGTTGCCATTTAGGTGTTCATTCATGTAGTTTTACACTCCTTCTTGCATTTTAGTGGTGTTCATTCATAGTTTTGGTTCGATTATGAGGGGTTCAAGAAGTTTAACTCCTGACGGAAAACTTTGTTTCTTCAAAAACATTAAGATCAAGGATTTCCGCTTACGATATCTTCAAAGTTTGAACCAATTACTCTTTTTCATGGGAGGATATCTTCGAGAAAAATAACTTCTATCAAAATGGTCGGATTTTTCTCCAATAAAACCATTACTCCTCTCTCTTTCGACTACACAAAGATGGTACTCGTACGATTTTTCATTCTTTTTCTTGTCAGGTTACTGGCCGAATCCATATTGTTATGTGTTGTTTTGAGAATCATTTTTATCCACTTGTAATCAACAATCAAATTTTTATGAATGAATGGAAGCATTTGTATTCCTTAGCGGAAAAGAACAAGAAAAACAAATAATCGTCATATCCATCGTGATCATTATTTGGTTATTGAGTAGCTTAAAAGCTCTCTTACACTAGTGGAAAAGAGCTGTTTTAAGATAGTTGGAAAGTGTCGTATTGAGACATATACGACACTTTGAGTCGCAATTAAGTGCAGTTAAATCAATTTACAAGGATCCTATAATCAAACACTAAAATTATCGAACCTCAAAATTCTTTTACAAAGCTTCTAAAAACATAAAAGTTGAAAATACTTTGGACTTATGCCATCGATTACTCAAACTCAGAAAGATTTTGCAACTTAGTTTATCCTTGAGGATCCATGCTCGAATTGTACGATCTCTTATGTGAATCCATATTGTTATGTGTTGTTTTGAGAATCATTTTTATCCACTTGTAATCAACAATCAAATTTTTATGAATGAATGGAAGCATTTGTATTCCTTAGCGGAAAAGAACAAGAAAAACAAATAATCGTCATATCCATCGTGATCATTATTTGGTTATTGAGTAGCTTAAAAGCTCTCTTATTGGTTGATCCAAAAATTATATTTAGACACAAGTTACTAACATAATATATTTGCTATAAGCCTGCTATGCTTGAATGCTTTCACATTTTTTTTCCTATGTAGTATAGATTTTATGCATCGGTAGACAATTTTTAGTAAAAGTTATAAATTTATCTAGGATATTCGACTCTCATTGCGTTTTTAATCACAACTCAACTGAATGACATACTTATTTAAAGATGATGGTCTCAAGGATAATCGGAAAGAGTTAAAAAATATTTGCTTATTATGCCTGGTTTAAAATTGAAAAACACATATTGACATACCTTAAGATGAAAAAACAACAACAAACTAGACTATGCTATCTTTTGATCAAATTTCATTACAAATTGTTAATGGAATCGGGCAAATAATAGCTTAATCCAATGCCATGTCTATTATCTTCAACCTCGTAAAATCTAAACCTTTTAAAACAACTAAATCACTAACAAAATTCACTTCAAATCCACGAAGGAAGCACACCCCAAGAAAGAAAAGCAAAAACAAACCTAAAAGAGCCTCTTTCATATCACCAACAATCTAGTCCATCCAACGGACAATTCCTTAAAAACCATAAACGGTCAAGATTGGTATTTTGAAAATATTAGCGATCCGCATGAGGTCTAAACAACCAATCATATTCCAGAACTCCGATGTACTAGGATCGCAATCCGCTAGACTCTTAATCAACCAATCAGACACCAAAATCTCATTTGTAACGCCAAACTCTAAACTTATTATAAATACCAATCTATAGAAATCAAAAAATCTCACACCCAAACTTTCTGCAATAATCAATTCTTCTTAGATACAGAGAAAGAAAAAAAAATCTCTCAATATTTCTTTTTAATAGTTTCAAGAGAAAATGTCTGAACAACAACAAGTAGAAGATCTGAACGCAGCACCAGCAATGGAGGAGGTAGTTGAACAACAACAACAACCACAACCAGAAGAAGAAGCACCTGTTGCAACCGAAGGAGCTGAGAAACCAGAGAAACCAGTGAAAGAGAAGAAACCCAGAGCTCCTAAGACTGCTTCTTCACATCCAAGTTACTTTGAGGTAAAACCATTAACTCTGGAATCTTATTTCATTTTTGGTAATTTTTAATTTTAGGGTTTGTTTTTAATTTGGGGATTTTTTTTTTGTTATTGTAGATGATTAAGGAAGCCTTGGTAGCATTGAATGAGAAGAGTGGATCTAGTCCTCATGCTATTGCTAAGTTCATTTCAGAGAAACACAAAGATTTACCATCAAATTTCAACAAGATGTTAGGGGTTCAATTGAAAAACTGTACTGCTAATGGGAAATTGACTAAGGTCAAGGCTTCTTTCAAACTTTCTGATGGTGCAAAGAAAGCTGTGAAATCTGCTGGTGCCGAGAAGAAGAAACCAGTCAAAGCTAAATCATCTACTGCTGCTGTTTCCAAATCTAGAGGTGGTGTTAAGAAAGCTGCATCTAAGAAAGTTGCTGCTCCTTTGAAGAAGAAAACTGCTGCTGGAGTTAAACCTAAGCAGGTGAAATCAATCAAATCTGCATCTGCAAAGGTTGTTCCAAAGGGAAAGAAACCAGTACCTGCTAAGGCTTCTGATCCTTCTCATCCTACTTACTTTCAGGTATAAAATCATAACCCTAGAAATTTTGTCTCAGTTTTGATGTTCTATTAGTATTTACAGATCTGGATTAATTTTTTGGGGGTTTTATTTGCAGATGATCAAGGAAGCTATACTGGCTTTGAAAGAGAGATCTGGGTCAAGTCCAATTGCAATTGCTAAGTACATGGAAGAGAAACACAGTAAAATTTTGCCTGAAAACTACAAGAAACTTTTGGCTGTTCAATTGAAGAAATGTGTTGCTAGTGAGAAATTGATCAAGGTTAAAGCTTCTTTCAAGCTTTCTGATGCATCAAAGAAAGAAGTTAAAGCTGCTCCTAAACCTGTTGCTGAGAAGAAGAAACCAGAAACTAAACCTAAAGCTGCTGCCGCTGTTGTCCCAAAAGCCAAGGCTGGAAAGAAACCTGCATCTACTGCTGCTCCAAAAAAGAAGAAGGCTGCAACTGCTGTTGCAAAGAAAGCTGGTGTGAAGAAGCCTGCAACTGCTGTTGCAAAGAAAGCTGGTTTGAAGAAGAAGCCTGCTAGTGTTGTTGCTAAGAAAGCAGCAGCTGTGAAGAAGCCTGCTGGTGTTGTTGCTAAGAAAGCAGGTTTGAAGAAGCCTGCTGCTGTTGCTGCGAAGAAAGTTGGTCTTAAGAGGAAGGCAGCTACTCCTGTTAAACCTAAACAACCCAAGTCCATCAAGTCTCCTGCAGCTAAGAGAGCTAGAAGAACTTAAATTAGATTGTTCCAAGTGTTCTTAGTTTTTAGTCTGTGGTTGTAGATGTCAAATACATATATGTTAGTCTGTTTTCGTCCTTAATTGTTGTGTAGTCCTGCAACTTATGTTTAGTATTAATGGAAGAAGGTAAACAATTTTCAAGATTCTGTTTACAGTTCTACATTTCAATGGATTACTTATGATATGTAATTTCACAATCAAGGTATAATATTCACTAATAATGAAAGATCTGCATTCCAATTCAAGTCACCAACTGTTAATGCTATGAGATTTTGATAACATTTCTCATTACTTGAGACTGCGTAAGGATAACACCAGCAAGCTAGCAATGCCTAAACTTTGAAATGTCCATTGCTTTGCCAGGATTTAGTAGTCCTGCAACTCTTGTTTTGTATTAATGGAAGACGTTTTTCAAGATTTTGTTTATGATTCTACATTTACTTCCATTACATATTGCAAGTAAGATCACAATCAGAGAGTAATTATTAGTAAAGATATGCTGCTTATCAATTCAAGTTTCCGAGAAAAGAATGATGCAGCAGCAAGCAACAAAAACAGTTCCAACAACAACCACAGCAATGGACACATTCAATGCAATATCCTGTTGGTGCTGCAACAATGGTGATGCCTCATCAGATGATACCAAATTCAAGCCACTTGACTGTTGATGGAAATATGGATATGAAATAACTATGAGATGTTACTGACATTTCTCACTACTTGGAGATTGAATAACCACAGGGATAGCACCAGCAAACTAGCAATACATAAACCTTGCAATTTTATATGAAGTTCCAATATATTGTGATTGTCCATTGCTTTGCCAAGAATCTTAATAATCCTGCAACTCTCTTGTTTTGCATAACTGATGAAAGGAAACATTTTTCAAGATTTTGTTTACGATTTACTGCATTTACTTTTGTGAATGATGCAGCAGCAAGTAACAAACATTACTGATCCACAACAACAACCACAGCAATGGATACATACAATGCAATATCCTGGTGGTGCTGCAACAATGGGGATCCCTCATCAGATGATACCTCAACATTATCCGACTAATTTTATGGGGGTTCCCTCATCAACAACAGCAACAACATATTGAAGAATCTTGTTCTTCTTCTGAAGAGAATAAAACAATTTGGAATGATGACCATCATTATTTGATGGATGAGAATTATGTTCATACTGGGAAGGTTATTAACATTAAGGTAACCCGTAATAAGCAGATTTCGATGTCCGAGGAATTGTTGAATTCGCCACTCATGCCACAGCTGAATAGGTGTTGCAGGACTGCAGTGGCACTCCAATGTTGAATGCAGAACAGCCCCTCCGCTTGAACTGGGCATCGATTAGCATGGGCGACAAGCATTCAGATGCAAGTTCTGACAAGTCTATATTTGTTGGTGGTTTGGCTTCAGATATTACTGATACCGTATTGCAGGAGACTTTTGCCTCTAGATGCACATTTGTAAAAGGAGCAAAAGTTGTTATTGATGCATATACAGCAGGTATTTCGAAAGGTTATTGATTAGTGAGATTAGGTGGTGATAGTGAGACGACATGTGCCATGAATGAAATGAACAGTGTGTATTGTTCAAGTAGAGCCATATGCATAGGTCCGCAACCTCAAGGAAGTCAGCTGCTTATCAACAGCAATAGTCTTCACAAGATGGTTATGCTTCAACTGGTGCATTAGACCATGATGGTGATTTTACTAACAAAATGATATTCGTTGTGAGGCTTGATACCACTATCACTGATAAAGACCTAAGGCAAACTTTTTCTCAGTATGGTGAGATTACATCTGTTAATAATCTTAAGATATCTCTTGGCGAAGGATGTGGATTTGTACGGTTTGCTAATAGAAACAATGCTGAGGAAGCAGCGCTGCATTTGGAAAGTTGAATGGAACAACCATCAGCAAATAGACTGTTTGTCTTTTTTGGGATCACAAACCAGCAAACAAGCAGATGAGAGTTGATCCTAGTGCCCAGTAGTGGTGCAGCATACGATGGAGGCCAAGTAAATGACTACCGACCTGCTGCACCTGTGTGGCTCAGGACTTAAGCATATATGCTGCTGCTGCCGCAGCATATGGTTCATATCCAGTGTATGGCAATCAACAAGAAGTAAGCTGAAGAAGCAAATAGAGTAGGTAAGAGTGAGTTGTGATTGTGGCCGGTGGTGGTCATTCAACAAGAGTTACAAGACCACTTCAAGTGGATTTATGTACAAGATTTGTTGTATTAACTGTAATATCTAGCTTGTTGACTTGAGTGTTGTTGAAGCACAGCGGTGTCTGTAATCGAATTTTGACTCATCTTTGGCCCCTGGATTATTGTTAGGATTCTATCAAAACCTTTATTTTGTGAGTGTAGTTTTTTTTTTGCATTTGGCATATAGAGCAGCTGCAGAAAAGCTGTGTCAATAGTTGATTTATTCTGGACATCCAATGTAGTTATGTGGTTAGTTAAATGTTAATAAGTAGACTGGTATGGATAATATTGGTTTCACCTAAAAAAGTAAAAATAAGTAAAAAACCAATTCAAGTATCTAAAAGACTAAAACTTTATTGGAAAAATTGGATATGATTACCAATGACTTGTTTTGCCAACATTTCTCATTACTTGCAACTGCATACCAACCTGGGATAAACACCAGCAAAATAGCATTACATACACGCAAGCCTTGAAATTGTACATCGTTTTCTCATTTATGTCCACTGCATTGCCAAGGCTTCGTTTTGAGCGATTCTCTATGTCTTGCTAGTATCTTTTGGTTCATACAACAGGGGATGGTGCGACAGGAACCCATTGCTGTCTCCCGAACACCAAGGTTCCAATTGCAATGAGCACCTGCAAACCAAGAGTCACAATTTCAAGTAATTAACCAAGAGTCACGAGACTAGGAACCTGTTGTGAAATAGTTGGAACTACTGATGGGCTTTGTAGCTTCCACAGGCTCAGACTTCAATTACCCCTTATTATTATTAGCCCAATAATTTAATAGGAAGTTGTCGGTTTTCCGCAACCGACAGATTACAAATTATGAACAACAATTGATGCTATTCTGATTCCTTTTAGATCCCTTCGGTTGGTCGGTTATCTGAGCTCGACAATAATTGTACCCAAAAAGAAACCAGAGAAAACACAAATACTCCTTATTTCTGTTTGTTAGAGTTCACGATCCGCACGAATACAAAACCAACCAATGAGAGCGCAGCATTCAGAGCATACAGATTTTGTGTTTTCTCTAAAACCAGAAACCAATCCCACGTCGGTAAATACATCTCCACCGCCTTGACCACGTTTTGGTTAAAAAACTACTAATATAAATACCAACAAGTACCACCTCCTATCATCCACACAAAAAAAAAGATTAGAAACCCCTAATTTCTCTCATCTCCCTTCCTTTTCAAAAAATTCTCAGATCTCGTTTTCGTCTCATCAATGGCTCGTACTAAGCAGACCGCTCGTAAGTCTACCGGAGGTAAAGCTCCAAGGAAGCAGCTAGCCACCAAGGTAAATTCATCTCTTCATCATCTCTTCTCCTCTTCTGATTTTGAATCTGCTTTCTTCTGTTCTGATTCGGCTTTCTTTTATTAGATTTAGGGTTTTCTGTTCTAGTTTTTGATTTGATTTGTTTTTTGAGTTTTATTGATTAGATTTGATTTGATTGTTGAGGTTTATTGATTTGATTTGTTTTGATTTTGGTTAGGCTGCAAGGAAATCAGCACCAACAACCGGAGGTGTTAAGAAGCCACATCGTTACCGTCCAGGAACTGTTGCTCTTCGTGAGATCAGGAAATACCAGAAGAGTACTGAACTTTTGATCAGGAAGTTGCCTTTCCAGAGGTTGGTTCGTGAGATTGCTCAGGATTTCAAGACAGATCTTCGATTCCAGAGTCATGCTGTTCTTGCTCTTCAAGAGGCTGCTGAAGCTTATCTAGTTGGATTGTTCGAGGATACCAACTTGTGTGCAATTCACGCTAAGAGAGTCACCATCATGCCTAAAGATATCCAGTTAGCAAGGCGTATTCGTGGTGAAAGGGCTTAAGTTCTTTGGTTGTTCTGTTTTCTAGGGTTTTATTTTTAGGGTTATGGAGAATTTGTTTTTGCTTTGTAAATAAAGCAATTTACTCTTATCAAGACAATCTTCCGTTTGTTTCATGAATTTTAAGGTGTAGTTTGGGGTATGAATTTTCATTATAATCAATGAAATCTATTCATTACTGATAATTGTTCTTTAAGATTTACTTTTATTGCTTTTACTTGGTTATAAATCGTTGAATTAGATGTTGAATTGGATGAATGAGATGGTTCTGTCTTTTGCTTGGAGAAAGATTGATTGTGATAATCTTGGATTCAATTTGATTAAGTTACCGGAGAAAGATGTATTGTTGATTGTTAAGATGTATTGTGAGTTCTGAAGTTGTTAATGATGAACCTGTAGGTTTTGGCTATATGCCAACATGTCAATCCTCTGCATGTTTTGTTGATTGTTGAATGCTGAATTCATTGGTTTTCAGGGAAGGCTTAGTCTAGGATAAGACTCGACTCTGTGAATGACATTCAGTTGTATTTTGATCCTGATTTCTCAGCATTCTGTAGTTCCTCGGCCAATTTTCATAATTCAATTGCCGGGACAATAATCCCTACTCTAGGTGGTGTGTAACCAAGGCAAGCCTGTAGCATGTCAATGCTGCTATGTGAATGCTGATTTCATTACCTTTCATTGTTCAATGCTCAGATGCTGCTTTCATTACCTTCTGCCCTCATTGCCAGTTCATTTGGGTGGAACTCTGAAAAGGTTTTTTGCCACTTCATATGATCTTTTCAGCAGCAATTTGTTCATAAGTTGGATAGTATTATTACAGTTTGTTGAATTGGATGAATGAGATTGTTATTTGTCTTTGCTCAAGGATTGATTGTTACAATCTTGGGTTCAATTTGATTAGGATACAGGATGGGTTTTTGCAATTTTGCTCTGCATTATTCTACACAATTTACATGCCCTTTTTAGATGAAGCCCAATGCTTAGCAATCTGTAAAATGTACGTCTGTGTCAGAGTCCCAGTTGTATCGGTGGTCATCAAGTTAATGAACTTGAATTTCATCTTCAATTTTTTCTTGTTACAATTGGGTTTTGGGAGGGTGCAGTGTAACCTGTCAATGCAATGTTATTCTCAACTTATATTGTCGAATGCTGAATACATCGAGGCCAACCTACGGAATGGTTTTTATGCTGAGAAAAGGCTTCAGTTATGAATTGGTTTACTGTCTGTGAATAATTTTCTGCAAGTTTCTATTATTCAATGTCTGGGTTTCATTACCTTCCATTGTTCAATGCAAGTTTCTATTATTCAATTTTTTCTTTTTTCATTGGCGGTTCATTTGCGCGGAAAGGTTTTGTGCAAGGGGTGTTTTAAACAGACTGTGGGCTTGTTTAGACTTTTTAATCATTTGGGTGGTACAAATTGTTTTCTTTCGTTCTGCCAAGCTCTAGAAGAGAAGTAAGTCTTTTTCACAGCAATTTGCTCAGAAGTTAGAGAGCAGGGGGATGTCGATAGTGCAGTAAATTTTTTCTTCAAATTCTTTTTTGTTGAGAATCATTTTTAATCCCATGACTATCCAGCTACAAGTAGGTCACAGATATTCCATTGCTCGTAAGTCATACCATCCCCTACTCCATAATGACATAATCTATTACTCTTCTACAACCACAAGAACCAACCTAAAGATAACAGCAATAAGTACTTCACCACTTCCAATTGTTACAGAGAGTGTATTTTTATGGACCCCTTAGGGGGGTCATTGACCTTGGAAAAGCTTCATGTCCTATGCTATGTGTGAACGCATACATTTTTGAAAGTAATATGAAACAGAAACTGGAAGAAGGAAAAGCTTAAAGATCCTAATTGAACATATATATCTCACCCATGCTCATCCCCATAATAAAAAATGCATAAAGGAATCATAAGTACCACTGCTGCCAGTGTGTTGTTGTTTGGTTGATCCATAGCTGCTTAGGCGTGCCCATGTTTTGTGGTTTAACTGAACACTTGATATAATAAAGACTCAATCAATCTAAAGCATTTTTTTCCCAGTTCTTGAATAAGATTTGTTGCTGTTATTACCTACCATTGAAAAACCAGTACAGGGTCTACTCTTTTGGTGGTCACTTACCTGGTAGTAGTATAGACAATGATCAAAACATGCTCTGCTTCCGAACCAATCATAACTTGCACGTATAGCCTGACAACCTCGAACCTAATGTCTCAGGCCCAATGTAGATAGGTTTTGCTGGTCATGCGGAGGGAGCATACTTGTCATACTACTGTTGTTTGTTGATTTGCCTATTAATCTTGACCACCGACACGGGCCCTCACTACGAAATTTACAAAGATCACGAGATTCACGACTTGTTTTCCGTGACCCCAACATTTGTATCTTATATTCAATCAGTCAATCAATCCATACCTTTCCTCTCTCTCACGCTCAGAAACCTTTGATTATAATTTTAATGTACCAAATGATGTCCTGAACATCTCTCTTGTTTGGGGGACTGCAATATGTATTCACTTTGTACCATATGGTTCTCACTTTGAATGTTGAAATTTTTGCTAAAAAATGATTGAACCACATCTGGTAGTTTGATGTGAAGGCTGGGAAACACTGAAACATGTCTTTTATGGCCAACTTAAAGCCAGCCTTAAAAATGGTTTGGGGAACCCTCATGAAAATCCAAAGGATTGGGTCAATCCTCACAGGAGAATAACATTTTAGTCAACCATAGTTGACGGACTGAGTCAAACGGGTTCCCCTGTTTCTCATAAAATCGGTTTGAAATGACCATGTAGTCCTTAGGTGGTTAACTACCCTAATTCGCTCGTACCACCCCCTCATTCATTCTTTCTCTCTGTTACCTTCTCTCTTCTTGTTTTTCTATTCTACTAGTGATATGTAGCTTCGTCTGTTGGTAAGAGATTTAAAGGTTTGGAATGTAAACACGAGTTAGGGTTTGTAGCTTATGTTAAGGGTGAATTTGGTTTGAAGGAAATCATGAGAAATTTGATCTGATTATGGTGGTCAACTTAAATCAAATCGGGTTTGTTCATAGTGAAATTGAGAATAATTTCAGGGGTTTCTACTGAATCTGCTGGTGGTGAAGGAGGAAGAGGTGAATTGGGTTTAATTTCAATCCACTAGATCTTTTGAAATTCCTGTTGATTCAATTTTAGAAATTTCTGAAATTATGGTCTTCTTTTGTTTAGTGTTTTGATTTACAGGGAACATGGCTTTGGGTTTTAGGTCATGAATTATATGGGATTGAAGCTTGAAAAACAAACAGAGATCGACATGCAGATAAAATTAAAAGTGCAATTGAAATTAGGGTTTCTTTTTATACTTCCCCAAATGGAATTAGGGTTCCGGTTCGTATTTGAAATTGAAGGAAAGATGCAGAGTGTGATGGTACGGTGAATCTGGCTGATACATGAAGATTAAGCAGTATGTGAGATATTTGGGGAATGAAGAAATTGATGGGTTTCTGTCGATATTGAAGAAGGATATTGTTTTAGGCCGTCATGACCGGGAACACTGTCGGAGATTGTTGACGTGACCAGCTCTGTATTTGAGAAGTATTTGGAGGAGAAGAAGGTCGACATGAGTATCCAACTTATGACAGAGTGTGGTCCTGGATTTGAATACTATAGAGAAGTCGATACATCAGTTGCCGTGAATGCTCTTGTGCCGTGAATTAGATCAGTTTCTGCTCAGAGGACGAAGGGTCAGCGAGTAATGGTGTTAAATTGTGTTGTTTCGGTTGAGTCACAAGGGTCTAATTTGTGTTACTTGGCCGAACTAGATGCAATCGATTGGAAAAAGAATTAAGGAGGTCGAGAATAAGAAATGACAGTAGTGTGCCAAGAACTGAGTATATGTTGTGATCGATCTTGGGCGTGACTTGAATAGGAAATGGAGATGTTTGTTGGTCAAAATGCTTGCAGCAGTGCTTTGAGTATTAAATGATGGTAAAGATTGATTGGTTAGTCTGGCTGCTCTTGTGAGATCGAGATGGTGCTGCTGATATTTGTACTGGCAAGGAAGGCGATGCAGATGGAGTCAATTTATGTGGCCGGAGAAGTGATGGAAGAAGTGTCAGGTCCGAGCAGATCAGTAAATACCTAATTATGGTGCTGGCGGGGTAAGATAGTCAAAAAGAAATCAAAACTTAAGATACAGACACGGACAGAATCGTTTGTCCTTCCGTAAGGGAAAAATGAAGAGTTGGATGAATCGGTGGGTTGACGCAAAAGATGGGATTTGGGTGACGATTTCTCAAATGGTTTGAGACTGAAACAAGTTCGAATTTTTTCTTACTGGATTACAAAGACTTTTTTTAAACTTTTTTTGGAACGCGAAATTGGGGGATAAAAAAAGGAATTGGGGGATATTGATTACTTCTCCCAACCCATGGTGTGTGTTAAGGGGTGATTTTTGGGTATGAAAATACTAAAATACCCTTTGGTTAATTAAAAAACATTATGAAAAGACCATACTACCCTTTCTACTAAAACATTAAAATCAAAAAACCAAAACATATATCCCCATTCTCAATTTAGTACCGGCACTGTTAGGGTCTGAATTTTTTTTTTCATCGTTCTTCATCGTTCTTCGTCGATTCAAAAATTTCTTCGTCGATTAACCAACCCGAATCATAAACAATGCCTCCACGAAAGAAACCAAATGCCCAATCGAACTCAACATCATCGATTTCTCAACAAAAACAGAGGAAAGACTTGCTAAGATTGCTCAAGAGCAAGAACACGAAGAAGCAACGTTATCTGACGATCAACTACACAAATATATGGCTTCTGTGAGAAGGTAAGTCATTTAAAACTACTTTGTAGGTGTTTAAATCGATCTATGGCAATGGGTTTAGGTTAGAATCGCAAACCTAACTCAAACAACAGTTTCGAGAGTACCCAAGATTGAAATTCATATGAATACATCACTTTGGTTTTGTGTTCCAAAGATTCAATCTAGGATGAATACGGTGCCGGTTTTAAACCCTGCATAACCAGAGACTGAATTTTCACTACCGCATTCAATCTAGGATGAATACAAAGGCTTTCCGTTTTTGTAATACTAGCGGTGTTTGATAATAATTAAATGTATGCCGTAGTGGACTTAAAACATACAAGAGAGTTTATGAATTTGCGACCGCACGCATTGTTTTTTGGATTCATTCCATGCCGGTGTTGAGTACGGCATTCGTTTCTAATATTTCGAGCATGCCGTAGTTCTCTTAAAACATACAGAGAGTTTATGAATTTGTCGCCAAGACTCGCATACATTTTTGGTTTCATTACATGCCTAAGTTATGGGTACGGCATTGTTTTTTAATATTCGAAGATGCCTATGAGTGGACTTAAAACATACATGAACATTGTCAACAAT